>JAKCPI010031035.1:0-136761 GCA_023213315.1 Euborellia annulipes
AGGGTTCATATAGCAGTGCTTCTTAAACTTTTTGAAGTTGCGGCCCCTTGGAACCCAAGTCAATATCTCACTGCCCCCATATTTTTTTTTTTTTTTAATTCCCACAAGAGGATACAAAACCAAATATTAAATATTCTATTATATGTAGTTTGAATGTTAGGCTGGGATGAGTAGAGTAAAGGGGTTGGAGAGAAATAACCAGCAAATTTGTAGCTCCACCTGACGTCCTTTTATTTGGCAGATATTTCGATGCGTAGAACACACATCATCTTCAGTGCCGCGAGGATATAGTAGGTGGGCTTAGTCTATTTATATCAAATGCCTTAGGGGCGTTATACATAGTGGTGAGGTGCCTTCTCTAAGCTGATGACCGCTCTGTGTCCATAGCAGAAAGATGATGTGTGTTCTACGCATCGAAATATCTGCCAAATAAAAGGACGTCAGGTGGAGCTACAAATTTGCTGGTTATTTCTCTCCAACCCCTTTATTCTATTATATTTTCTAAATTTTATAATTATTGATATAATCCAAGTATTTAAACTTATTTAACAATAATAATTTATTTGTTACATTTACTACTTTTTGCGCCCCATGGGAGTAATCCATCGCCACCTACTTTTAAGAAGCACTGATATATAAGTCAATAAGATTAAAACTAATCCCCTTATTCAAACTAACCTTAGCAGGGTTAAGTAATTCATATTTAGGAATAGTTCCCCAAGCAGATTCAATTGGAACTAGTTCCTCTTCTTCATTCAATTCGTAAATTTTATTAGTTTCAATAAGAAGTGTTTCGTAGAGTTCATCTTCATCTGGTAATCCTGCTGGCGATGCTCCTGCATTTTCTTTTATATCCTTTGATGAATCGTGATTTAATAATTTCCAAAATTCTTTCAAATGTCCGGGAGGCGAGGATTTTTCTGCGGCGAGAGTAATCACTTGTGAGGCGCCTTTACAACCGAGGTCTCGATGTTGGATAACGTGTTGTGCCACTTCGGCACCACGGGAACGTTCTATTACGTTAGAATATTTGCCAAGCCAGAGAAAAACCTGAAAATGATTTTTTTTAAATTACTAAATTTGTTTTATAAATATTGTTATTAATTAATAAAATTAAAATCTACCTTTTGGGAAGTAATTAATACGTAACAATCTCCCTGGTTGATTGAGGCAGCCGTTGGTTCAACAAGACGTGTTTGCACGTGTCGACGTCCTTTTATATGCAAAAGCATTATATCTTTGTAAGGAGAAAGATCATTTGTTTGTTGCGTCCCCGACTTGCGAAGATTGATAGCTTTAAAGTCCTCTGTACTCGCCAGACCTGCTAATGCCTCTAATGCCATGTGTGGTTTTTGTTTAATCACTGTGATAGAAAATAAAACAAGACATTATTATATTTCTAATCCTGAGAGAATTAAAGTGCGATCACAAAGGGACCTGACTTGAGTTGAGGAGGGTGGCGAACCCAACCTATGTATTCCTATGGATATTCCACCTTTACGGAGTCGAACGGATAATTTCCCTAATAATAATAATTCAAACCGCAAAAGCTTTAATAAACACATTCGTGAATAATATTAAGATTACTTGTATTTTTTATTAAAATTTCCAAGAAATATATGTAAAGTCAAGTATAATAGATTTCATATTTTCTTTAATTAATGAAATATAATTTTTTAAATATTCAATTCAGAAATATTTTTTACTTAAAATTCAGTAAAAATATATATTAAAATAACTAGAATTAGATTTATGTAGTTTATTATGAAATAATGGAAGAATAAAGTAACATTCAAGTAAAAAACATCTTATGTACAGCGATGTTTTAATGGCGGATGGTTCAAATTGCTTTCTTTTTTTATTTTATTATTTATTTATTTAATCAATTCGGATTCGGTTAGAATTATAAACGCAAGTCCTGTCCCAGTGTGATCGCACCTTTATACTTTTTTTTTTTTTTTTTTTTTTTAACTTACTTTGTTCCATTTTATGTCGTTTCAGTTCCTTGGCCGCGATTCCACTACTCATTTCAAGATATTCCGTGTGCAAATCAATCCGAGCTGCGAGTGCTCGAAGTGGATTTCGTACTTTCGGGGCTCGTCTTCCAGCCTGAGCTCGAACTCTATCCCTTTGGATACTCGATGAAAGTGGAGTATGTCCCTTAATTGCATCCAGATCAACTTCCGATGTACTTCTTTCCTCAACCAACATTTCCCAATGGTGTGATGTTAATTGGTGATTGTAGAAAGAGGTGAAGGTCTCATCGTCGACTCGTGGAACGGCAACTAGTCGACCTTGGTTAAGCTGATCTTCACTGGGCGACTCAGCCACCGGAGATTCAGGCATTGGGGATTCAGAAACGGGAGATTCTGCCACCGAAGAAGAGTCTGGACTTTCATCTGAATAAAAATCAGGAATATAAATTTAAACAAAAGTTTTATTAAATACTATTAATTATGAGACGTTGTAATTTAATATTTTTATAATTTCAATCTTCTAGCTTTTATAATATGTTTTTTTTGTCTGGAAACTTAGAACATGAACGATCGATGAAGAAAAGGGTAATCTATGTAAATTAAATTCTTTTTTTAAAGAGGATAAAAAGAAAACTGATTGAAATCATTCTCTTTTTTTAGAAAACAATAGGCGTTAACGGAATTTGGTTTCTTTCATCTTATCTTTATATACTTTCTTGGCTAGGCTCTTTAATTAAATTTTGAAATAAAGAAAATCGAAAAATATACAACTTTTGTTATTATATAATAAATGTTATAAAATATAACAAGTATAAGAGATCTTATGATAAATAATTAAGATAGAATGATATCTGAATATTAGAATCTGAACAAGTTTATAATTAATTAACAAGTTTTTTTTTTATTGTTAAAAAATTAGCAAAGTAATTAAAATCACAATTTTTTTTTTAGTGAATTTAAAGCTATAAATTTTAAATTATAGCATTAAACCAAATAAATTTAAGAAAAAATTAATTATTAAAAAAAATAGCGAGAGATTTTAAATTATCTATTAATTTATAAATAATAATCATAAAATCTAGGCTGAGATAAAAAATTATCTTTAATTTTCTTTACGCTTTATAATTTGAATTTTTATTAATAAGAAATGTGTTGTTCGTTGGTTATTTGTGTACTTGATTATATTAATCATGAGAATTTTTTTTAACGCAAAAGTTGTAATTATAATTAAATAAATTGCTAATAAATTTATTACTATTTTATACTCATAGATAACCTTAATAATATAAGGGAGGGGGGGGGGGACAAAAAAAAGTTATTTAAGGTATTCATTTGTAGGGCAAAATCAAGTGAAAAACTGATTAAAAACAAAATTTTTCATTTAATTACTCTACAATGAATCTTCATTTGTGAATTTCTTTGAATGTTTAAAAATAAAAATTTGAAATTGGGGCACACTTTGTAGTAAATAATAGAAACATGCATTAATGAATTAGTTATTTGGGTTGCCTATCTTCAAGTAACCAAATACGAACTAATTTCTATTTACTTTTTCGCCGAGTTTAAAATTCACACGAAATAAAATATTAAATTAAATATAATACAAACTCTTTCTATTAATATCTCAAGTAGTTTTAAACCAACTTTTTTAGAAAGGGTTTTTATTATGAACTAGCCGCTCCACCCGCTTTCGGCCTAACGAATCGTCCCAGCATACTTAATTTCTTCTACTTTAAAATTATATTTAATACCTAAACAGGTCTATTCTCTAAGCAAAAACGTTAACTTTTAATTCATTTTAACATCTCATTGCCCCAAATTGCTATTCTGTAAGCAAAAACTTTAAAGTCAAAGCGATGACATTTAGTCAATAGTGTTAAAAATTAATGTTATGTCTAGGGGGTGCCTCGCCGTATTTAATGCATCAAAATCGCGTTTTTAACCATAAAGTAACGTTATGATTTTGGCATCTTTGAGATAAAAGTAATATGTTAACATCGTTGTTAAAACTTGGTTTAGAGAATATCATTTTTTAGCGCTGATGTTATTACTTTACTTTTTAACACCCAATTTATAATGTTAAATTTTAACGTCTGTTTTTAGAGAATAGACCTTTTTAAAAAATTTATTTGTTCCCTCTTTCTATTTAATAAATAAAGAAAACATGTCTTTAGTAGAAATGAAATAAGGGAAAGAGTTTATATCTTTGATAAAAATTTATTTACCTGTTTTACTCCTAAATCGTAGCGCCCTCGGTATTTTCTTTTTTTGTTTATCCACACCGACGAGTTCCAAGAGAGGTGATTTATTAAGCGAGGGTGTTCTTTCCAAAGGTTGTCGCATATCCCCTGCCGCCGCCTCATCCATTTTCATTTTGCCAGCGACACTAAATTTCTCGGCGTCCGATTGATGTACCCGTTTCTTCCAATCATTTGACGCTGTTTCGAGTTTGTTGAGTCTCTCAGCGAGGATACTACCGATTGGAGTGGCTGGCGGATCCGCGGCTGGGGTGGAATGGGTATTATCCACCTCTTCTGATCTTCGGGCAGCCAATTCCTGTACATACCGAGACCATCGGTTAATTATATAGAACAAAGTGGCAACAGCCACCAAAAATTCCACCAACGGCCACATCATTTAAAGAATAAGAACAACGGCAGCCATAGCCCGGCAAAGACTGAACAACACGCAATGTTCATTCGCTAACAAGACACAAATAAGGAAACGCGACTAGCCAAGCCTATCAGTATATATGTATGATAACGGAAGAAAGGAACGACGTGCAAACAGCCGGACGTTCGTTTTCAGTATGCCTGTTTGCTTCTCTTCTTCCTTCCCAACTTAGATTTGTTGGAACGGCGACAACTCTAAAAATACAGAATACGTATGAAAAAAGTAATCGATATTAATGATAAGACAAGATAAGTATGATGCGAACGATTGTGCGATTAGACTCAAAATGCCAAGTGGATGCCTTGAAAGACCTAAGAGGTTTCCTCTCCCGCAAAGGTTCTCATGCCGAGACGCACACACAGACAACACTGACCTCAATCCGAACGATTAGTTGTAAAAAAAAATATTAAATTAAGAAAAAAAAAACTTTTTAAATTTAGATTTAAAATATTTAAAAATAGGGTGAAGTGACTTTGCATTTAATAACTCGAGTATTTTTAAATACCTGGGATAAATGAAATAAATTAATTAATGAAATCATCAAAAGTTATCTCTTTCTTTTTGGATGATTCATCGGTATCATCTTTTTTTTCTAAGCCTTGTTATCTAATTATTGCTAATATCTAATCTTTTTTTTTTTTTTCAAGTGCGACAATAAGAGTCTAAAAAAGAAAAGATGGAAATTTTGAAAATATAAAATTTCTATTAAGAAAAAGTAAGCAAATTTTTTGATAGGAATACACACAGAGTCGAACTTGAACTTTTCAGAGTCATTTCTTTTCAAATTAAATTGACATTTGTCGAGGACGGATTTCTTTTGTAAAATAATGCATATTGATTAAAGAAGGTTTGGTTTTAAATACCTGATAGTGCTAATAATATTGGATTTATTTAACAAAAAGAATAAAATAAATAAATAGGGCCCCGAAAAGTTCAAGTTTGGCTCTGTCTAAGCCTAGACAAAGTCAATTCTAACGCCATTCTAACTTACACAACAATATGAATTTTGCAAAATTAAGAAATAAAAATATATGGGCCCTCGGGCTTGGTGTAGTTGGTAGCGCGCCTGCCTTGTATACCAAGGGGGGGGATCCTAGGCAGCCCTTACAAATAACGAGTTTCGTAAAAAGTCTTAAATGGCCTTAGTTGCCGAAAAGTCTGTGTGTATGTGTGTGTGAGTGTGAATGGGAAAAAAGTGTGAGTGTTTAAAAAAAAATATATATGGCCTCAAAAAGTCAAAGTTTTACTGTATAATGTATTTAGATTATTCAGCCAATCTATTTTTTAATATTTTTTCTTCCCCCCCCCCCCCCCCCCCAAGTGTAGGGGCACTTTCTTTAATCAAAGAATAAAATTAAATCTCAAATATAGGTAAATTTAATGCTGATGGACTCAGAGAAAGTTATTTGCAATCAAATTTTCTTTTTGGTAATTTTCTCCCGACTGACGTTTCGGTCTGAGGTCTAGGCCATCATCAGAGCAGTCTGGCAATAATCAAATGTGTGAATATTAAAAAAAAGTGTCAACTCTCAGAATGTGGTCTGCTCACAGGAAACGTAAAGAAAATTTTTCTTATATTTTTTTCTTACATTTTCTTTACGTTCTGCTGTGAGCAGACCACTTGCTGAATGTTGTCGCTGTTTTATGATATCTACACATTTGATTATTGCCAGTTGGCTCTGAAGATGGAGTAGACATCCGGTCGAAACGTCAACGATCGAAAGGGCGAAAATCTAAATAAAAAAAATTTGACTGCAAACGTCTTGTTATTTCTCCGACTTCACCATTAAAAGCCTACAACAGTTAGTTCTTCAACAAAGGCAAATTAATAAAAAAATACTAGGTGTTATAATATATTTATTATCGTTATAAAACTTGATAAGTAGTTCGACACGCAGGGAGTCATCTTTAGAAGCAATAAAATTACTGAAAATAATTAGTAATTAGTAGGAACCGACCGAATATTCGGTTTCGGCCAAAAATCATGGTTTCGGCCGTAGTTTCGGTTTCGGCCAAAAAGTGGCCGAACCTTTCGGCCGGCCGAAACCAGAGTCTAAAAAGATGGGATGAGACTCGCATGCAAAAAAAAAAAAAAAGGTCAAATGATTTGCATTCAGGGAGAAAAAAATTTAGTCCCCCTAAAAAAGGTAAAATGATTTTCACGGGAGGGAAAAAAATTCAAAAAAAAAAAAAAAAGGTAAAATGAAAAAAATTTTATAGAAAATACAAGTTTCGGTTTCGGTTACGGTTTCGGCCGAAACTAAGGTTGAGGCCGAATATTCGGTTTCGGCTGAAAATCTTGTTTCGGTCGGACCCTAGTAATTAGTCACTAGTTTTAATTTAATAAATCTTTAATATCAGTAAACGAATAATTAGTAATTGTATTGCTTCTGAGGAAGACCCGCTGAGTGTCGAAATACGTATCAAGTTTTATAACGATAAATAAATATATTGAAACATATCACCTAGTGTTTTTTTATTCATTTCAATTAATTTTTCCTATATTATATAGAGTCGACGGTTCGCAGTTTAAATTTAATAAATCTTATATATTTACAGAATATATTAGTGAAGAGAGATATTCAAGTTTCCTTGGCATAAAAAATATTTATCACGTCATATTTTTATATATGAATGTGAATGTATTAAACATAAGTAGATTTTTATATTATAAATAGAAAGATGTTAAAAACCTTACTTTTTTTCTTTTGCTATATATTTCTTGTTTCCATATTTGTGTGTTTTTCTTAAGTCTGGTGAAGTTTGAATTATTGAAAATAAACGTAGCACTGAATCATTTGAATAAACAAGGCAGTTTATATTTAACAAAAAATAATTTAAAAAAATAATTCAAAACCATACTTTGTTAAATTTCAAAAATTAATTTTAATAAAATATAAAAAATTTCAGTAAAATCATTTAAAAGATTTGTTTGCCAGATCGCATTACTAAACAAGAATTTTGCTACTTTTTGAAATTTTAATTTAGTAAAATTTAAATTTTTGTGGCTTTGTGCTACTCAATGGGCGTAGCCCTTGTTTTTAGGGGGGGGCAACCGCTCGTTAGAACAGAGGGAGAAAGTTATGTAATTAATATATTACATAGATTATTAATTATTTATTATTATTATTAATTATAATTATTTTCCTTATATAAGCTCATTTTAAAAAAAAATTTCACAATGGGAAAAATATATATTTGTTTTTGCCCTTGACTTTGAGGATCAGAGAGAAGACAGTAGCTTCTCGCGCCGGGGTCCCGGGTTCACTTCCCAGGCAAGGGCAAATTATAGTGACCATTTGTATGTAGATGATCCCACCAGCCAAATAATCACTTGAAAAATTCTCACGTTTGGGGAAATTTAAATCGAATTGCACCTTTTTAAAAATATTTTTATATATTGTGTGAAAAGTTCCAAAGGGTGCACCCCTACCCCCTTTCTGAATGGAAATTAACATGCAAATTTCCATCCGGATTTAACATATTGGCTCTATGGAAGAAAGAGCCGAAAAAATGAATTTGAAAAATCTGTAAAAACACTACAGCAGTAAAGTGTACTTCAAACAATTTTCAGGGCAAATCAGAATATACATTTTAAAGAGGTTCTAAAAATAATTGATTTATGAATTTTAATCAAAATCGTTGGAGCCAATTTTGAGAAATTCAAAAAAAAAAAAGGACATCAGTAAAGTACTAGTACTTTATAATCGATTTTGTTCGAAAGCTTTCACATTTCCGGAGGGTCCCTAACTTAAATATAAAATTTCAAGCAAGTAGCTCATTTCTTTCATGTCTTAACCATAATACACAGATAAACAGACAGACCAATTAGAGAGAACTACTTTTTTGTATTCAAAATGTCTATTTTCATCAAAATCTTGATATCGAATTTCTTGACATGATCGCAATACTTTCTATAAATTACTTGTATAGGTTAAGATAAAGCAAAAATATCATATTTCTTCGCTCGGAGGATTAGAGAGTTAATACAACAGATAAATAAAAATATTTCAATTTAGCAAAGTGTCTAACTAAAATTTATATATATATATAAATGATTTTAAAAATTCTCAAGGATGACAAATTTGTTTGTTACCTTTATTTTAGGAAATCCTTTGGCTTTATTTGGTGTCACATTGTCTTCATTTTGATTAGGCCCTTTTAATGTGAGCGAAATTTTTGTTGTTAACTTTGCTGATTTTGGATTCACTTTCTTTTGGTGGTTATCTCTTTGACTTTTCTAATGATCTCTTTTTCCGGATCTAGAATTCCAAGTGGCGCTTTGAGAAAAGAGAAATGAGTTGATGTTAAGTTGGTAATTGTCTTGGCACGCAGATGATCTAACACTTCAGCGGCTGATTGTAAACGGGTCCCTTCCGGTGATATATAAATGATATCGCAGGATTTTTTGACCCTGTGATCAGAAATGTGTCGTCGGAAGATCACTTCTCTCTTCCATCCTGGAAAAAACAACAATAATTAGCAAGAGAAGTTGGATTATATGTGGTTTGTGAAGAAAGCAGTTAGGTTTAGAATTGGAAGTATTTATAACTGGATGAATTGTCTATTAAAAAAGTAATTTTTTTTTTTTTTTTTTTTTTTAAATTCAAAACTTTTTCTCTTTTTTCTCCTTCCCCCTCCCCCCCTCCCCCCCATTCTCTCGGTCTTTTTGGCCATTTAACCCTTTAAAACATTACCCTTTTAACTTATTTATAAATTTTTAAATTATGTATTTATATTTTTCTTTTTTATCCTTCTCAAATCCCTTTAAAAAAATAAAATCATTGTCCTCCCTCCGCCCCACCCACTATATTTGGGATGTGACTGTGCCTCTTTCCCCACACTCCCAAACTGGAAAAAAGGTAGTTGTTAATAATAAAGCGGAGGGGGAACAAGTCCGGTGGCTAGCTGTGGAGGTGCCTTTCCTCATTTATAAATTAAACTCGGTGGGAACAGTCACAAAATTTCTCTCGCAGACTTTACCATTTAATAAATAAATAAATCTCTATATAATAAATTAATTACAAATCCTTAATAGAAGACTAAAGTAAAGCAAAAAGTCCAAGAACATAACATTTGTAAAAAATTATTGTAAATCAATTATGTTACAAAATAAAACCTTTTAGCAAATCTATAAGCTTTTCAATATTCTACCACCGCGCATTTATATTTTTTCACATGAGTAGATATGTCGTGTCAAAGCATGTTTAGTAAGAAAGATTTATTGGGTAGATCTTGAGACCGAAAGAAAAGGGTCCTCGCTGATGCGACTTCGCCCATGTCTATATTAGTATTATCCACGCTACGCCACTGATGAAAATAATTAAATAAGAATTCTTCTTGTTAAGGTCTTGTTGTCTCAAGTAGCAGTAATAAAAGGAGATTTAATTTGTTTGACAAAAAGGATTCTTATTTATATCATATTTATTGATATTTACAAATATATATATATATATATATATATATATATATATATACAGAGGCGTAGCCAGGATTTCTGCTTGGGGGGGGGGGGCCCAAAAGTTTTATGAAACCCCCCCCCCCCGCCCCTTCACCAAGAAACTTAAAGTGGAGAAATTTTTTTTAGATAATATAATAATTATAAATAAAAAACAAATAAAAAAAATTTTTTTTTCTTGAAATAAAAAATAATTTTAATACAAAATTCGTAAATATTAGAGATTTTTTTCAATTATTTATAAGTTTTTTGTTAGATTTTAGAATTTATGATAGTTAATAAAATATTTATTTAAAAAAAAAAAAATATCATTAGGGAAAACAATAGGTATTTTTTGTTTTGGAAGAAGGCTTGGGGGGCCGGGCCCCCTGGGGCCCCCCCTGAATACGCCACTGTATATATATATATTGATCAATAATATAACAAATTATTAGGTTTTAACTTTGATATACTAAGAGAGGATGGTGACATCAGAAAATATTCAAAAATGACATTTATTTTTATTCAAATCCTCCATCCTCCAGGCTATCTGTACTTAGAAGAATAATGCCACAATCCACACTACCTCTCTTGAATGAGTTAAAGACTGCACCGTCAGAGTTAATGTTACTAAAGCGATGAGCAAAAAAAAAGTGCTGCGGAGATCTTGGAGCATTGGAAATTGTCAAATGGGCATTTATCTTTACATATTTCAGATGGTTTTCCCAAGATATTTTCTACATTTCCAAGTCAAAACAGAAATAATAATGCCTGGGCCGGCCTAATATATATAAATTCATAAATAACGGTTATCGTAAATGTCTTATATGGCCTGAGCTGCCGAAAAGACAGTGTGAATGTGTGTGTGGGTGTGTGTGTGGGAGAGAAAAAATTGTGATTTTTTTTTAAAAAAAAAAAAAAAAAAAAAAAAAAAAAAAAGTCAAAACAGTGATGCTCTATGTAATTTTTCTGGATGATAGATGTTCAAGGTCGACGATCATGAGGTTCACTCTCCAGTCCATTTACTCTCTGAGGCACTTTACCATGGTACATTTAAAAATTTGATCATAATGCTTTATTCCAAGCTTCGTGGCATTTTCACTCTAAAAACACTCACGACTGAGCTAATCCACTCTTGGGGCTTTATTCTCTCAAGAACATACAGCCTCTGTGCATGGGAGATTTTTTGTGTCGACATAGATTTAGTTTTCGCCGATATATTAGAATTCAAGATATAAAATTTATAAACAAGGGAAAAATTTATATTTTGTTACCATGGCAACTATTTCTCCTATTTTTCCTATGAAGTACAAGAGTAAAGTGAGCTTCAAACAATTTTGAGGACAAAATGAGAATATACGTTTTAAAGAACATTTAAAAAATAAATGATTTTTGAATTTTTAGAAAATTAGAAGAAAAACAGAAAAAGTACATCAGTAAAATACTAGTACTTTTGGGCCGATTGTGTTCAAAAGCTTCGTGTCACGTCCCAGGGGGGTACCTAACTTAAATATAAAATTTCAACCTCCTAGCTCTTTTCGTTCTTCACAGACAGGCAGATAGACAGACCATGTTGCGAAAATCACTTTTTTTGGATTCAGGGGAAACGTGTATATCCATCAAAATCTCGACATCGAATTTTTGACATGAATCTAATACTTTCTCTCTCTATATATATAGAGATATATATATGTATATTAACATATACATATAGGTAAGAAGAAGTAAAAATTCTTGGTTATATTTGATTAATTAATATAATTATTTTCAAAAAATGAAACATACCATTGTCAAAGGGCAATATGAATTGTGGATTCTTTTGAATATGATGAGTTGTTTTGCCTTTTGCCTTTTTAGAAGTGCCTGAAACAAAATAATTATTAGATTAAAAATTAAAAGCATTTATATTAAAATACCTTATTATATATATATGTTTATTTTATTAATGGATTGCTTGTTTATGTAGATCATAGATAAATAAACAACGCAAAGAAAATAATTAGCCCAAACACGAGGCTAAAAGATATGCTAACCGATTGTGATGAAAAAGTAAGATCTAACATTAAAGAACTTGTTCTCTATAATAAAAAATTACTTTGAAATGAACAATCAAAAAATATTTTTAATTTCATTTTTTTAAATTGATAATGTTACTTAGAAACTTGAGAAAGTAAATAAACAGTTCTATGTACGTAAGTAATAAATATTCGTATAAGACTTTAATTATAATATATATAATATTTATATATATATGGGTCATTCTACAAAATTGGGTTAACTTTGGGGTCGAATTTGAAATGCACAATTCACACTTTGATTTCAATTGTTTGTAATGATTTTGATAGATAAGTTAAAACTTCCATGGGACTGACGTTTTTGATATAAAAAACAATAAGAGAAAGTAAAAAATCTGCTAATTCATATGGAATACTTTTTTAATTTTTTTATATATCATATATAACAATGAAAAGACAGCAAATCCAGTATATTTATTTAATCTAATACTTTAAAATAAATTTGCATATAAATGTTCACTTTTTGAGCTTGTACATCCCAAGGGACTGACTTTTAGTGTTAAAAAGACTAATATTTTAATTCAATTTTTTTAAATTTCAATATTCATCATGTAGTGCCCAAAATTATTAACTTTTTATAATTCAGGAATGAAAGTTAGAAGAAAAATGCAGCCAGAATTTTTTTCTTTAAAAATATATTTCAACAGCTAGCTGACGTTTCGGCTTTGGTTAAAGCCATCCTCGGAACTATAAACAATGAAACGAAACATTTCTTTTTTACAAATATTGTTTAACAATCAATTTTTTATAAAACTTTTTTTTTCCTAGAATGAAAATCATACCTGCTGTTGGTCTTCATATACATATATTTTGAATTGTATCCGGTATTAAAGTTAATTTAGGATATAACATCAGGGAAAAAAGTTTTCTGTTCAAGATCAACTTTTTCCTTCTTCTATCACCAATGCAATATATTTATTTTTTTTGTGCCTAATGTGATAATTGACTCAGGGCAGTACAATTTCATCTAATGTATTTTTTAGATTTGTAGTTAGTTTTTATACAAATGAATTTTAATCCCGGATTTATTAAACATGTTTCTTATTTTTTGCGCTAGGTGGCATAACAGGCTTATTTTGTGACATTTTTTTAAAACCTCTCTCTATAAAAATAGTGGTATTTTAATATATATATCTTAGGATGTGTTTTTTGCCAAAGCCGAAACGTCAGCTAGCTGTTGAAATATATTTTTAAAGAAAAAATTCTGGCTGCATTTTTCTTCTAACTTTCATTCCTGTTACAAATTCTACCAGCCATAAAATACCCTTTTTATATCCTGATGATTAAAAAAAGTCAATATCGACGTTCTAATTGGCAAAGTGCCTAATTTATTTTTCAGGAGAGCCAAAAAACATTTCATTGTCATTGTAAGAGCCACTGTTGAACACTTTTAGAACTGAAAAATTTGTATTATGCTCTTACCCAGTTCAGGGCATAAGAAGAATGATATTTTTCAACAGAAAATATAAAAAAATGATTTTTTGAAAAAAAGTGGAGTTAGACACTTTGCTAATTAGAGCGTCGATATGTTTGGTAGTTACTGAATTATTTGCAATTACGCGAAGTTAATCCATTTTTGTAGAATGACTCATATATATATATATATATATATATATATATGAAGATAAATTTTCTCGGTGTTTAAGTTATTTAACAAACAATTAATAATTTTATATATTTATTCTCTCTTAATGGAGATGCTGTTACTGTTTGTGAAATAAATTCCATGGATGGTAATTAAAATACAAATTTCAACAATTTTCGAATTTATTCATCATCAGTCATTGATGCCATATGATGGCCAAAAGTGATCATAATGAAATGATAAATATAAATTTATTACGATGACTGTGCATCATATGATTTCGATTGATGAATGAATAAACTTAGAAACGTCTTGAAATTTGAATTTTAATTAACATTCAAATGCTATACTTTTGCTGCCATTTCAAAGCCTTTGAATTAGACCCCTGCACGGGTACGGGCAAGCCCGTAGGCCTGTAGCCCGCCCGGCCCGCGGGTCGGGCCGGGCGGGGTTTTGGGGGCCATGAAAAAAATTACGGGCGCGTACGGGCGGGTAGCAAGTCTAAATAAACGGGTTCGGGCGGACGGACATGCAAATGAAATCGGGCGGGCATGGACCTATAAAAAAAAAAATAAAAAAATTTAAAATATTTCTTTTTTTCCGACAACTGAGATCATGAAGAAGTGTAGGTTTTTTTATTAAAAATGCATAAAAAGGCGGGGGGGGGGGGGGGGGGGGGGGGAAAAAATTAAATATTTTAAAATAAACAATGTATAATTTCAAATTTATTTTAAATAAAATTATTTTATTTAAAAATTTCTAGACATTCATTCATTCACTAAATCTCGGGCGGGTACGGGCGGGTTTGAAAAAATTTCGGGGGGGACGGGCGGCGCTGGAGAATGGTAAAAAATACGGGCTAGACACGGGCGGGAAGTCAAAAAAAATACGGGCACGGACCGGTACGGGCCAAAAAAAATCGGCCCGTGCAGGGCTCTACCTTGAATTTATTTTCTCTTGTTATAACAAAAGCCTAAAATCTCTTCTGGTTTCGGCCATTGTGCATGAACACTGAGTTCTTGATCGAGGTAATATAAAATTGTCAATAATTAAAAAACTACACCGTAATAAATTTGTCTAAAAATATTAATGCAAAATTCTCACCATAATAGAAAATATTTTTAGACAAGACATATAAATCGTTGTTTTTAAATTTATGATAATTATTGATAACTTTGCATTAAATTGGTTCGGAACTCACTGATGAAGGTATGCTGCACACTGGCGGAAACTAAAGAGGTCTGAAAGTTAATAAATATATCTAATTATCTTAATTAATATATATCTTTCTATATTTTCAAAATATTTGGACAGTCTTGACTTCTCTATCACCGTCCCAATAACATATATATATATATAACCCGAGAAAACTTATCTTTGTATATATATAATATATATATATATAAGTGTAAATGGCTGTTATATATTAATGGTAAGGAAGGTAGATCTGCAGCCAGGTGAATAAAAAAATAAATAAATATTGAATTGAATAGAAACGTGTTGAAATTTGAATTTGAAAAAGACCAAAAGAAATTAAAATAGTTTTTTATTTACCTGGCTGCAGTATCTACCTTCCTTACTACTCATATATATATATATATATATATAAAATGGGGCAAGGTGCGCATGAAAGAGTGGATAAATGAAAAGGACTGATTGATTTTACGGTTTCATTTAATAGTCTTTGAATATATTATTTTACCTATAAAATATCAGAAAAACTATGGCTCTTACTCAATGATTAAACAGATGAATTTTCACTTTTCACTTTTGATAATTAAACTCTCAAATTACCTGTCGATTCTGATGAAACTGTTTGTAATGGACCCATCGTATTTGAAGATTCATTTATTTCGACACCAAGACAATTTTCTTCATCTAATTCAGCCTCAGATTCTTCTCCATAAATGTTTTGTGCAATTTCAGCTTCTACCTGACCTGTTATTTAAAAAATAAATAAATTATTAAATTGAAATTTTAATTTATAATATATATATATATAAATTTAATTAATAATATACAATACATACTGATTAGATTTCTCAATATTGTTAAAGCTTTAGGTGGATCTTCGAAATAAGAGAAACCTTCAAAGTCTTCTGAAATTTGACATATATTGATTTTTTCTAAATCTTCAGAATCATTATTATTCAAATTAGTAACTTCTTTTTCTTGTTCTAATGAATGAAGAGGTGGAGGTTCTTCTTGTTCCTCTTTACTTGTCACTTGTTTTTTTCTACGTCTTCTTCTTTTTCCTCTTCTCTATCTTTTAATTCCTCTTCTCTATCTTTTAATTCCTCTTCTTTTTCTTTATCTTTTAATACCTCTTCATTATCTTTCTGTTCCTCTTCATTTTCAGCATCGATATTTTTGTTTATTTCAACATGTTTTTCTAATATCGGTGGTTCTGAATTTGATTTCTGATCATCAACGTCATTATCTATTTTTTTACTATCTTCATGTAAATTATCTTCAAATTTTGTTTGTGTTTCTTCTAAAACGGGCGGTGATGATTGTTTTTCATTAGAATTCTCATCCTGTTTCAGTTCCGGGTCTTTTGTGATATCACTATCAACAGCACCTTCTAACGTTTTCTCCTCTTGATTATTATTTTCTATAGGCGAATTATCATTTTTTGTCTCGGGATCTTTATCTAGCGGTGTTATTTCTTCCTCTTTTTCTATTGGAGGTTTTTCATCGTCTTTTTTTGAACTATCCTCGTGTTTTTGTTCCGTGTGTTCAGCCAAGGCGGGAGCATCCTCCTCTTCATGCTGCTTTTTGTTGTTGCGTGTTGTTGCTGTTCTCCATCATCATCCTCTCTCTCTTCTTTCCTAACCTCTTCTTCTTCCTTCTCTGGTTCAATATCTGTTTCCTTAATAACCTCTTTTTCCTTCTCTGGTTCAATATCCATTTTCTCTTCTTTATTATTTTCTTTTTTCTCAATATCATCATCAATTATTTTTTTTGATGTCTCCTCGACTTTTTCGATATCATCTTCAATTTTATTATTAATCAAATCTGTCAATTCGTCTGTTGATTTATTATTACTCTCTTTATCAAAACTCTTACTAATTTCTAAATCCATTTTTCCAATTAAAAAATTTATAAAAATTGATAATATGTTGTTTTAAATAAGGTTATAACACTGCTGCAGCTTTTCTTCGTCCATTACGCATCATTTTAAAACACATATATAAAATCACTTAATAAAATAATAATATTAACACTTTATTAATTATAATAAAAATAATCACAAGTATAAAATACACTTGGCTTTTTACGAATAAAAATAAAATATATCTTATTTAAAGACTGATTAGACAGAGAGCGCTGTGTAAATGGCGGTAAAAAAATCCCAAGCCATCAGAATGGAAATGGATCGTTCAAATTGAACTAGTCCTTAAAATAAATTAATGAACTATCTCAATCTTCATGACGATGCTGCCATCTCGAGGGTATTATAGAAGTTAAAATTTTTTCTAGGAAATTCAAATTGCTTTGTTGAGGAGATTTTATAATTAGAGAAGAGGTCTAAATGGCCTTCAATGCCACAAAGAAAAAAAATTATAAACTCTAGTTAATTTACTAAGATTAAGTTAATTTTGTTTATAACCGTACTCCCATTATAAACAGTTAGCAATAAATGGACCCTGTTATGCAATGGTGTGTCAAAGACCAAAAAAATTCAAAATTGAGTTAAGCACAGAATATTGTTTCAAATGCTTTAATTAATAGTATTTTTTATGAAATATGTCCTAAAAAAATTTATATTTAATGTTACTTGCACAATTGACATGAAAAATTACATGTAATCCAATGTAAACAAAAAACTTTATTGTTGATTTTCTCAAAACTCGATATTTGGTCTTTGACACACCATTGCATAACAGGGTTCAAATAGGAATCAATGTTTTAAATTCAAAATAATTTTTAATTTTTTTTTTTATACATATATATAAAAAACAAATACTGATAAATAATAATTATAATTTAAAGAAAAACAATTATTTTATTCACCCAAGTATTTGATAATATTTCATTTTCAAATTTCAATCAACAATAAAACTTTTTCTTCTACATAATATTTATTTCAAATAAAAGAAAAATAAAATAATTAAAAGAAAAACATGTTTGATTATTTTTTTAAAGCCTGCATTAAAAACATTTTTCCCGGCGACTAATACCTCCCTACTAATCCTTAAATAATGAATGTAGTTCAACTTTTGGTAGTAAGAGATCGCTGGCATCTTAAAGTTTCTTTATTCTGTATAATAATTTTAATTTAATACATTTATTTGAGTTAACTAAAAGATTAAATAAAATTAATCTGTTATTAGTAAACTCTTAAATAAATGAAAAAAAAGTAATTTATCTATATGCGGTCCAGGGGCGTACCGAGACAATTGGGGGCCTGGGGCACAGACAGGGCACAGAACATACAGAGGATCCAAGGAGAGGATCAAGTTTGCAATAAAAATACGACAACAGCGCCTCAATCGGTGTATGAACATTCCCACTCCTAGCCCACCACCACCACCACCACACCCAAGGCTAATAGATGACAAGGTTGTCTCATACGGCTCGGCCAATCAGAGCGAAGGCGGGAAATCGTCATCAAGAAGCCCAAATTTGAATTCTTATTTAAGATATAGTATTTATCTCTCTCTGGCTTTTTACGATTTATATTTAAAAGTTGTTCATTTTAATTTTCTTTCATCATTTTTGATAGTTGAATATAAATTTTAAATTGAAATATTTAATTTTTCCTTTTACTTTATCTTACCTATATAACAATATTATATAAGTAGAAAGTATTTTTTTCCGAATTGTCTTCATTTTTGTTTTACTTTCTATTACCGTATTTAATTAATATATTAAAAAAAAAATTATTATTTTCTCTAGTACTGAAAAAAAAACATTAAATAATATTTCAAAAAAATAAAAATGGAACATATTTTAAATAAAATAAATAAATTTATTACGACCCGCTTAGAGGCACCAGTCCCCGGTGGCTAGGTCCAACAAACACAATACAAATTTAAATATAATAACAAATATAACAAAACAAAACAAAAGGAAAAAAAAATAGAAATGTATAGTAAACGTCGCATTAGCCATCCCGACATTAGCCTTAAGTTGTTAAGGAAAACCTGGCCAAAAACCTTAACAAGGATGGTATGACCTCTCTACCTAAACTATTTCATAAGAAATAAATATTAATAGAATAATAGACAGGAAGAGAGAATGTCAGCCCAACAGGACAGCCCCTATCGAATAAAAATCCTGTCAATCCAGAAGGCGTTTCGGTTTTAATTAAATAAAGCCATCATCAGTTCTCAAGAGATTATTGTCTGTGCAAATGTTATATTTTTATATAATTTTGTATATGTTTATATAAAACAACACTCTCTGCATCCCAACCTTGAGCCAATAATCTCTTGAGAACTGATGATGGCTTTATTTAATTAAAACCGAAACGCCTGTCTTGTTCCTGTCTATTAATATTTATTTCTTATGAAATAGTTTTCTTCTTTTTTTAGATTTTTTTCTTCCTTCGTCAGAAAGTTTTCTTTTCATTAAAGAAATTCTATTAGTAACTAAACTACTCTTTGAGAATTAAAAAATTTTATTCTAAGTAAAACTCTTAATTTAACGAATGATTTTTCTAAAATTATAGGAATTTCTGGGCATTTTTTAAATACATATTTAGTTATTTTATTTACTATGTTTTTTTTCTTTTTTTAAACTGCCTTTGTTATATTTTTTTCTTCATCTATTTTATCTTCTTCATCTTTTTCTGTCTGTGAAATATTTGTTTGTAGACTTGAAGTTTCAGAAACCTTCTTCATTAAATCTTCCAATATTCCTTTTTCTTCCTTTCTTTTATCTCGGGCCAATCGAGCTGATTCTTCAGGAGTTGGAACATCACTGGGTTTTAAAAATAACGATGGAACAGCTGAAAAAATTGATATATTAATAATAAATAAGATATTACTCAAATAAAAAGTAAAATTAGAATCTCAGTGGACATGGGTATAGCCTATAGTGAAAAAAGCCTTGTATATATATAGAGTATTTTTTACCTACCTGTTGGCTTTAATTGAATTTTGGGAGGTAAATTCATAATTTTCGCTCGCATGTCTTCTTGAAAATGAGATTTTGCACGTTGCAAATTCTTCCCGTTTTTGGATTTACACTATCTTTTCGATAACATCTTCTAATCCATTCTTTTCGTAGGCTATCATCTTTTGGAAATGGAAAAACATTAATTTTTCTTCTCCTTCCTTTTGTTTATAAAAAGAATTTTTACAAATTGCAACTGAGCAAATTGTTCCAGGCATCTAAAAGAATGATTAGAATCAAATATATATTTTAAATAATTGATTTAGTATTTCATTAATTACCTTGAATCCATGTAAAGAAAGCGCCACAAACACACAAATGAAAAGTTGATTTAAAAAGATGAAAAAACAGCCTAAATCGAATATTTTGAAAAAGGTTATGATTATAATCAAATATATATTTTTTAACTATTTGATTTAACATTCAATTAATTACCTCCAATATAAGCAAAAATGATAAAACAATGTCCAAATCGATTTATTAAAGCACGTGTAATGTTAAGAACAAAATATCAAATAGCTATATGCACTCAGAACGTTTGTCACTAGGGAATCTTGGACTCGAGTGACGTCATCTGCCAAAACCCCCCACCATTTTCCACTCCGTATGAGACAACCTTGTCTTTCTACTAACCTTGCACCACACCATTGTTTGTTTTTATGATACTGATGATCAGGGGCGTAGCGAAGAGATTTTTCAGGGGGGGGAGAAGGCCAAAAATGCCAACTAAATTTAATCAATTTTCCAACTGTACAATTCACATTCGTTTTCATCCTATATATATTAATTTACTAGAGGCTAAACCCGACGCCCCTTAGTCGCTATATGACATGTTCTATGTTTTATGTCCCCTCTCCCTTCACTTTGCTATTTTAATATTAAAAAACTAAAGGATTAAACAAAATTTTTGATAGAAATATAATTAAGGCAAGATTTTTTTCAATTGAGAAATTCCCCATATAATTACACTCAATGAAAAATTTTGTCGAGTAGTACAGGACTCTTACAGACTAATTCCCTCTTCTATTGTCTAATGCAGCGTTTTCCAAACTGTGAGGCGCGCCTCCCTAGGGAGGCTCGGACTAGTCTAAGGGGAGGCTCAGACTAGTCTAGGGAGGCGCGCCTCCCTAGGGAGGCTCAGACTAGTCTAAGGGGAGGCGCGAATATTGGCCACCAGGACTAATTTTCCAAATGATTGCTAGTTTTAATATAAATAAGAATAATTAAAAAAAAAATATTTTTATATAAATTTATATTTTTTAACATTAAAAATTTTTGTTTTTGTATTATTTTATAAAATGGGGGGGGGGGGGAGGCGTCATAAGATTAAATATTTTTAAGGGAGGCGTGGTAACATAAAGTTTGAAAACCACTGGTCTAATGTGTAATTTACCGGGGTGTTTTGAGCAATTCCTGGGTTTTTATATAGGATACCCTAATTCCAAAAATACCATAAGTTTTTCTCCATCAAATTTAGTTTTAGAGATTTAGAGAAAATTAAATTTTAATAGAAAATGAGCTCTAGAGCGACTCTTATTTCGAATTTACTGGCTTTACCCCTTAAAAAGAAATACATTTGAACCTCGCTTAGGGTGCCCTTTCATAACAAGCAATTTGCATAACGAGCAAAAAAAACTGTAAAAATATGACTTGCTTAACGAGTGACGTTTCGCATAACGAGTGGAGAGGAGAGAGAAAGACCCGGATTGTGCTCATGTTACATCAGTCGTCATGAGGGGACAGCTCTAAGGGGAGAATGTTATTGTTTCGCATAACGAGTGCTTCGCTTTACGAGTATGATTCTGGAACGAATTATGCTCGTTAAGCGAAGTTCCACTGTACATAGAAATATAAAGTTTCAGCCCAATTGGAGGCGATTTAGTGGTGCAAAACACGGCTAAAATTTTAGAAAAATCGAATTTTTTCAGTTTTTTCAACTTTGGACACCCCTAATAGGTAGAATCTTTTACCATCACTGAATGCAAAAAAACATATATTTACGATATTCTGTAGTTCTTTTACTTTCTAAAAATCATTCTAAAGAAATTATGAACAAAATAGTTATCAAAGTCAATTTTGTTAAAAAGCAAATATAAGAAAATTTTATGATAAAGATGGTGTTTTGAGCCAAGAATTTAGAGCTATTCTTGGGTATATGGATGGATAGCTCTGAATCCTGACTAAGAAAACTGTTTTGCTCATAATTTCGTTATCAATGAATTATTTTATTTTATTTTTTTTTAAACTTTTTTCGGCTACAGAGGCCAGGTATGACTTTATTTAATATATTTCTAAATTACATTATACCGATGGCTACCGATAGGACGTTCCACAAGCTGATTGCTCTAGGTCACCAATCCCGGGGCTTTTGCCACGCTTGGCTTTGCTTAACTTTTGGAAAGTTAAAAACTATAGACGATCGTAAACATACTTTTTTCCATTCAAAGATGGTAAAAATTCTATTCAGGAGTGTTCTGAAAAAAAAAAATCTGGTGTGACTGGCGCACAGCACACAACTTTCTCTTACCTTCGGTAATCGAAAGTTGTGTTCTGTGCTTGTCACACCAGATTTTTTGTGTCGACATGTATTTAGTTTCCGACAGTATGGTACATTCGATAAAATTTATAAGTATGGCAAAATTTTTATATTTTGTTACCATGGCAACCATTTCTCCTATCTTTTCTATGGAGAACAAGAGTAAAGTGGTCTTCAGAAGATTTCAATCACAAAATGAGAATATACATTTGAAAGAGCATCTAAAAAATAATTGATTTTTGAATTAAAAAAAAAATCGTTGGAGCAAATTTTGAGAAAATCGAAAAAAAACTGAAAAAGTACATCAGTAAAGTACTAGTACTCTTTGGCCGATTTTGATTAAAAGCTTATTTTTCCGGTCCCGGGAGATGTTTAACTTAAATATAAAATTTCAACCTCGTAGCTCAATTCCTTCATGCTTAAAATTGAACACACACACACCCACCCACCCACACACCCACAGACAGACCATGTCGCGAAAACCACTTTTTTGGATTCAGGGGACCTCAAAACGTGAAGATCCATCAAAATCTCGACATCGAATTTTTGACATGAATCTAATACTTTCTATATATATATATATATATATTACATATATACATAGGTAAGAGAAAGTAAAAATGAAAAAATACAATTTTTCTAAACTTTTAGCCGTGTTTTGCACCACGAAGCCACCTCCGATTGGGCTCAAACTTTACAGTATAGATCTCTATCAGGGGCGTATATAGAAATTTTTTTCGGGGGAGCCCGAACTCAAAAATTTTTCTGCGGAAAATTTTTTTTTAAGAAACTAAATTTTTTTTCACACGAATTTTTTTCCGGAACATTTTTTTCTTTTGCGGAATCAAAGTTTTCCATCCTGAGGAAAAATTTGTTGCGCTGATGTCTGTATATCCCTATATTTGTATATGTGTTTGGGAAATTTCGGGGGGGGGGGGGGGGCCCTCGGCCCCCCCCTTATATACGCCCCTGATCTCTATTTCTATGTATTTCAACTATCTGCAGGGGGGTAACGACTTAAAAAAATCTAGAAAATTCAAAATAAGAGTTGCTCTTGATCAGATTATTTATTAAAATTTAATTTTCTCTATATCTCTAAAACTAGAGCCGATGGCGCAAAATTGATGGCATTTTTGGAATTAGCGCTTCCATATAGTAAGGAGCTAAATTTCAAAAAACTTTTTTGTTGACCTGTATAAAATTTATATTTCTATCAAAAACATTGTTGCCCCCGGGTGTGGCATAGTAGGTAGAGTGCCTACCTCCTATACCAAACGTCGCGGGTTCGGACCCAGGCAGTCCGATGATTTTATTTAAGCCATTTGGATACCAGATGGCTTAAATAGAAATGCCTGAGCCCACAATAGATATATTCTCTACAACGGTTATCGTCAAAGTATTATATGGACCCTGTTATGCAATGGTGTGTCAAAGACCAAACATCGAGTTTTGAGAAAATCAACAATAAAGTTTTTTGTTTACATTGGATTCTATATAATTTTTTTTTTTTTTTTTTTTAATTTATTTAGGGTTGGCTACGCGGCCATTCCTTTTTTACATAAAACATATAAAATACAAAATATACAAATCAGTGTACATAATAATATAAAAATACAAATTACATTATACGTGAAATAATATCAAAACAATACATTTAGAAACAAAATGATCAAAATTAAAATACAACCTAATTAAAACAGTAATAAAAAATACATATTAAGAGCAAAATATTAGCAAATAATATAAATAGAAAATACATAGTAAGAACTAAAGTAATAATTAAATATATGATTAGAAAATACATAATAAGAACACTATTATTCAAAATTAATACGCCATAAACAATATTCATAGTAAAATATGATTATATAAACAAAACTTGTACAGAACGGATATTTGTGTGTCTATTGCTTTTTGGAGTGCTTTTACATATCCTGTAGGGTTTCGGAAACGAGGCAGTATGTCACCAAGGATATCATATCGGGATCTAGAATATTTTGGGCATTCGAACAACAGGTGGAACGGGGTGGCCTGAGCTGTCGGGCAGGTATCGCAATAAGGGGAGGGGGCGAGATTGATGCGGAATAGGTGAGATGGAGAGCGAGTGTGGTTGATCCTTAGCCTATTGAAGAAAGTTAGAGTAGCCCTATTGTCAATTTGTGAATCTTTGAACCATGGTTGCGATGGATATTTTTTAATCTGGTAGAGGAAGGAGCCCTTTTCTTGACTGGAGGTTCTCCAACTAGCTCTCCATTTATCGGCCAGTTCTTTTTTGAATATACATGACATATCCTCCCAAGGAATACCAACATTGAGGGGAGTACCCACTATGCTGGCCCGTTTTGCCAAATAATCAACCACAAAATTGTTTCTGTCTGATGAGTGCCCCTTAACCCAGTGAAGAACAATACTATTCCCTGAGGACATAATTAGCTGTATTAATGTGAGTATCTCTTTGGCTATCTTTCTGACTTTGTTGGACTTTTGAGCCGATTGAATTGCCAACAGGGCACTTTGGGAATCTGAAAATATTATTGCCGATGGAAAATTCATATTTTTTATATATCGCAGAGCTTCCCTGATAGCAACTAGCTCTATTGTGAGTATGGTTAGATTAGGGTGGAGCTTGAATAAGCCGAAAATGGTGTTCGTGTTATCAAAGAATGCACATCCTGCCCTATTTTCAAACTTCGACCCATCGGTGTATATCGTATAGAAAGAATTGTTGATACAATGAGGCTTGACAATAATTTTTAATGGCATATTGATAATATCATAATCGACCGAGAATAGAGGGGGCAATGAATATTTTTCTAAATTGAATTTATAGCTGCGTATATGGACTAAGGCTGAAACAAGTGGAGATTTATTGTGTGTCCAGGGTAGAGTAGGGGAATTTAAAATGAACTCTAAATAAGAAATTTGCTCTATTACAGGGTGAAAAATACGGCAATATCTTTTAATTATGAACTTCTTAGCTAGCAACTCCCTTCTGAAACAGAGTGGGGGCTCATTTGCTTCAATTAAAATGCCATTTGTGGGAGAAGATTTCATGTAACCCAAACAAGTCCTTATTGCTTGATATTGGACTCGATCTAGCTTTACCAGTTGGGTGTCTGACGCGCTTCCGTACAGAAAACAGCCATAATCAATGATTGACCTGATAGTAGCTCTATAGATCATCAATAAAGATAGCGGATCTGCTCCCCAAGAGAAACTAGCAATTACTTTAAGAACGTTCAACAACTTGACGCATTTATTTATTACATATAAGATGTGGGCCTTCCATAAAAGCTTGGAGTCGAAGACCATGCCTAAATATTTAAAAAAATATAGATTTCATGTGGACGAATTAGCCACCTGAGCCACACTCAATTGTCAATTGTCAATTGTGCAAGTAACATTAAATATAAATTTTTTTAGGACATATTTCATAAAAAATACTATTAATTAAAGCATTTGAAACAATATTCCGTGCTTAACTCAATTTTGAATTTTTGGTCTTTGACACACCATTGCATAACAGGGTCCATATGGCCCAAGTTGCCGAAAAGACTGTATGAATGTGTGAGTGAGTGTGAGTGGGAATGAGAAAAAAAGTGTGAATGTTTTTTATAAAAAAAAAAAAAAAAAAAAAAACATTGTTTAATTGGAATTCCTTTTTTTACAATTATAGTAAATAAAGAAAATTATTCCATTTCCAATTACAAATGAACGACTGAGGTTTCTTTTATTTTGTTAAAATATTTTATTTTTCTCTTTTAAAATAATCCTAATGATTTTCTTTATGTGTTTGTATTACATTGTATAATAAATTTATATTCAGTAAAAAGAAAATAAATTTATTTATTTGAAAATTAAAAAAAAATTTTTTTTTTAATAGATGAAAATATAAAAATCTGGTGTGACTGGCGCACAGCACACAACTTTCTCTTACCTTCGGTAATCGAAAGTTGTGTTCTGTGCTTGTCACACCAGATTTTTTGTGTCGACATGTATTTAGTTTCCGACAGTAGGGTACAATTGAATTCAAGATGTAAAATTTATAAAATATTTATATTTTGTTACCATGGCAACCATTTCTCCTATCTTTTCTATGGAGTACAAGAGTAAAGTGGTCTTCAGAAGATTTCAATCACAAAATGAGAATATACATTTTATTGAAGATCTAAAAAATAATTGATTTTTGAATTTTAAAAAAAATCGTTGGAGCAAATTTAGAGAAAATTGAAAAAAAACTGAAAAAGTGCATCAGTAAAGTACTAGTACTTTTTGGCCGATTTTGTTCAAAAGCTTCGTGTCACGTCTCAGGGGGGTGCCTAACTTAAATATAAAATTTCAACCTCCTAGCTCTTTTTGTTCTTGAGATATTTTGTTCACAGACAGACAGACAGACAGACCATGTCGCGAAAACCACTTTTTTGGATTCAGGGGACCTCAAAACGTGAAGATCCATCAAAATCTCGACATCGAATTTTTGACATGAATCCAATACTTTCTCTCTATATATATATTACATATATACATAGGTAAGAGAAAGTAAAAAAAGAAAATTTAATTTTTTTTTTTTAAATTAAAACATAAATTAAGTTCTGTTAAATAAACTTTATTTTGCCAACTGGTCCTTGATTTGCCAACATTTGCCAACTCGATCCGACCTGGGGGGAGACTCCCCCCATCCCCCCCCCTTGGCTACGCCACTGCTGATGATATGGAATAGTTGAAAGTGGCACTAATTAAGAAATGCTTATTAACTAGAATTTCTATCATATGTCGATCATATTTTAAAATTCAATTCTAGTTAAACAATTAATTTTTAAATAATAAATAAAATTTTAATAAATATACAGTTTAAAAACTAAAATAATACACAAGAACACTTGGGTGCCGCCTCCGTGCCAGGTGATTTTTGGCACTTTAGCTCCCCCTCCCCAGTGGCGTATTCAGGGGGGGGCCCAGGGGGGCCGGGCCCCCCAAAGCCTTCTCCAAAACAAAAAAATACCTATTGTTTTCCCTAATGATTTTTTTTTTTTTAAATAATTATTTTGCCCTCGGGGCATGGCGTAGAGGTTAGCGTGCTAACCTCATATACCAAACGTCGCGGGTTCGGACCCCAGGCAGTCCGATGATTTTATTTAAGCCAATTGGATACCAAATGGCTTAAATAAGAATGCCTGGACCCCATATATGTATATTTATTATAACGGATATCGTAAAAAGTCTTATATGGCCTGAGTTGCCGAAAAGACTGTATGAATGTGTGTGTGTGTGTGTGTGTGAGTGTGAGTGTGAATGAGAAAAAAAAGTGTGAATGTTTAAAAAAAAAAAAAAAAAAAATTATTATTTTATTAACTCTCATAAATTCTAAAATCTAACAAAAAACTTATAAATAATTGAAAAAATCTCTAATATTTATGAGGGCTCGCTGGTGTAGTGAGCTAGGGTGTCAGCTTCTGCAAAGAAGATCCCTGTTCAAATCCTTGGCATGCAGGATTTTTCATTAAATAAAAATATTTATTTAATGTAAACAAATCCTCAAGCAAGCCCTGGATTGGAATATAGGATCTTTCCACAATAGCCCTCAGGCAACTCTACGAGGAGAGGGAGTTGCTGTGACATCCCGTCCTGTGGAAGGGACGTAAAGAAGGTTCCCTCTCAGTGATGCATTCTTCGAAAGGAGTAGGCTACACGCCGGTGCTGAGGGAGTCCCTCCTCAAACCAGGACATCCTCCATAGCATAGAAGAGGTTGGATAAAAGAAGCCGGTTGGAACCAGAAATAAGGATTAGTTCACTAGCTAGAGACGAGAGCAGGAGGAGGAGCTAGAGATAGGAAATGATGTAACTTCACGGGGTGCCGGTAGATGGCTACGGCCAGAGGCCGGTTGGGTTTGAGGTGTGTGTCTCCGTACACGTAAGCACCTCGGGTAAATAAACAGGGATCCCGATAGGAATTTCAAAAATAAAAAAAAAAAAAAATAAAATAAACTCTAATATTTACGAATTTTGTATTAAAATTATTTTTTATTTCAAGAAAAAAAATTTTTTTTTATTTGTTTTTTATTTATAATTATTATATTATCTAAAAAAAATTTCTCCACTTTAAGTTTCTTGGAGAGAGAGGGGGGGGGGGGGGGGTTCATAAAACTTTTGGGCCCCCCCCAAGCAGAAATTCTGGCTACGCTACTGCTCCTCCCCCTCACATGAGGTATAAAAAACAGTTAAGAATAAAAAAAAAAAGTGCTGGAGGTGGATTTGAACTCGCGAAGGTGGTTACGTGAGAATGGAAAAAAATATAGATTATGTGCAGACGAATTTGCCACCTGAGCCATCATTTACTTAATTGATTTAATAAAAAAATAAGCTATATGAGAAACATGAAATAAAAGAAGTATTAAAAAAAATTTTAATATTCCACATATGATATATCATTTTTCATTACTTTTTATGCAGATTAATAATTTATAATAAAAAATTCAATAGCATTAAGTTTTCAAATAATTCAATGGTCAAACGTCAGATTGTTTATGCCTTAATGTAATTAAACCAAAAACTCTATCTAACATATGATACATGTCATTAATTCTTGAATTCTCCCTGATTCCAGAGAACTAAAGCTCTTTTAATTATATGATCTAATTTGAGAGATATTGGCGATCAAAGTTAAGTCTATTTTCGACCTTAATGACATCCACAACACTGAATTCTATATTTTCAAAAAAAACTTATTTAGCATTGTCTGATTAAAACCAAATTTTTACCAGAGATTTATAATTAAAAAATGAGTTTTTTTGCAAAGTTTCATTTAGATTGGTAAAGAAATAAATAAAATATTGAGTATTTTGTAAATTAAGTTTTAGAATTGGGATCTCAGATTCAAGCCTAGACACGGTTCACAGAGCGCTCTCTTTACCCATCCGGGATCCGAAATTCTAAAACTCAATTTATAAAATAGTCAATATTTTATTTATTTCTTTACCAATCTCAATGAAACTTTAGAAAAAAACTCATTTTTTAATTATAAATCTCTGGTAAAAATTTGGTTTTAATCAGACAATGCTAAATAAGCTTTTCGATAATATAGAATTCAGTGTTGTGGATGTCATTAAGGGCGAAAATAAGCTTAACTTTGATCGCCAATAACTCCCAAATTAGATCATATAATTAAAAGGGCCTTAGTTCTCTGGAATCAGGGGGAATTCAAGAATTAATTACCTATATCATATGTTAGATAGAGTTTTTGGTTTAATTACATTAAGCAGGGCCGTTCCTGGGTAAGTTGTCGCCTCCGTGCCAGGTTATTTTTGGCGCCCCCCCCCCCAACTAAATTATGAAAAAAAAATTTTTTAAGTGATTACACCTGTACTGATTTTCAAGTTTGGCGAATGGTACGGTAGCTTAGATTTTGATAATTCTTTCTTTCCTCCACGCGAACTATCACTATCCTCTTTTTCATAGAGAAGGAAAATAAAATAAAGGGTCGGACTAAGCCGAGCGCACAATTTTGCCCACCCACTATTCAAGAAAAAAAAACATTTGTCCCCCCTAGAGCCCCCCTATTGGTCCGATGTTATACATGTTATATATCATTTTACTCGGGAGGAAGTTTAGTTTCTGAATATATAAAAAAAATTATAGGTTATGTAAGAAAAAAATTTTTGTTCCCCCCTAGAGCCCCCCTATTGGTCCGATGTTATACATGTTATATATCATTTTACTCGGGAGGAAGTCTAGTTTCTGAATATATAAAAAAAAATTATAGGTTATGTAAGAAAAAAATTTTTGTTCCCCTCCTAGAGCCCCCCTAATGGTCCGATGTTTACCAAAAGCTTTTCAGTTCTTGATCTCTACCCCAAGTTTATGTGTGCAAAATTTCAAAACAATTGAACAAATAGTTTTTGAGTTTTCGTTGACGAAAAAAATTACCACAGCAACAATAATTTATAGAGATCAGATCTGAACAGAGGATTTCGGGGGAATCTTGGGATATGGAAAATTTTTTGAAAATTAGCCACTGAAATCTGCGTTTTTAGCTATTCTGAGTCGTGAAAAAGATCAAACTTGATTTGAGCTTAAAGGGCCCGGGCCCTCTGAGGAAAAAAAAATTCAAAAAAATGATTTTTTTAATTGAAATTTAGGATTTGAGCTAAAAGTGACGTTTCAATTCTGGATTGGAATTATCTTCTTTTTATGATAATATTTTGTCCTCTTTTATCCTGACCATTCTGTAAATAGGAAATTTTTTTCTCTTTGATTTTTATTTTTTTAAATTTTAGTAAACTAATAATTTTTCTCCCTTTGACTATTCATCGCCCCCGCTTATTTATCGCCCCCCTGAAAACCCAAATCGCCCCCAGGTTGGGAACCACTGGTTTAAATGAAAGCATAAAAGGATTGAGCTAGGAGGTTGAAATTTTATATTTAAGTTAGGCACCCTTTCGGACACTCAAAATAAGCTTTTGAACAAAATCGGCCAAAAAGTACTAGTAGTTTACTGATGTACTTTTTCAGTTTTTTTCAATTTTCTCAAAATTCCCTCCAACGATTTTTATTAAAATTCATAAATCAATTATTTTTTAGATGCTCTTTAAAATGTATATTTTCATTTTGCCCTTGAAACCTTTTTAACATGTAAAACTATATATTTAAACTTGCAATGGACTTTAGAAATGGGGACAAAACACACAAAATTTTTATTTTACTAAATTAAAGCCCATTTCATGTAGATTATTTAGAAAAAAAATTTCTTGAATATCTCATTCCCTTTTGAAGATATTGGCAATCTACAATTTTAGTGTAAGGAGTATATACCAAATTTCATCGATCTGGCTGCTTGCCGTGTTCACACACACCCAGATATAATTCCAAAAGAATATACGAGAAAGTCTCGGGGAAGTCATTCATTCCCCTTTTATTTTTTTAAATAAAAAAACTATTTAAAATTTACATTTATTTAACAATTTTTTTTTTTTATTTTTTTTGGAGGGGGGCGACATTCTTGAACCCGCGGGGGGCGCCATTCAATATAGTTACGCCAATTATTTCAAATGATTGGCAGCCAATTCTTTTGAAATACATTTTTCTCACTTGCGACGGACCAATGACCCAGGCACGAAAATGCCCTTTGGCTTTGAGTCTCCGCCGTCCTTTGGAAGGCGCCTCCGTCGCCCTTTGGCTTTGCGCCTCCGTCGCCCTTTGGCTTTTCGTCTTCGCCTTCCTTTGGAAGGCGCCACCGGCGCCCCTTTGGAAGGCGCCTCCGGCCCTTTGGAAGGCGCCTCCGGCGCCCTTTGGAAGGCGCCTCCGGCGCCCTTTGGGACTGGCGCCTCCGTGCTGGCACGGAGTGCACGCCCGCCAGGAACGGCCCTGACATTAAGGCATAAACAATCTGACGTTTGCCTATTGAATTATTTGAAAACTATCCATACTAATAAAATTTTAATTATAAATTATTAATCCGCATAAAAAATAAAGAAAAATGATATATCATATGTGGAATATTAAAATTTTTTTAATACTTCTATTATTTCATGTTTCTCATATGGCTTATTTGACCCTCATTTAATTATATAAAGCGTGGCTCAAGTGGTTAATTCATCGTGAAGATATCGATTTTTTTTCCAATCTCACGTAACCAAACTTCGCGAGTTCAAATCCACCTCCTGCACTTTTTTTTTATTCTTAACTGTTTTTTATACCTCATGTGAGGGGGGGGGGGTGACGTATTAATTTTTTAAAAATTTTATATTCAAAATAAAATTTAATTCCCAAAAAAAATATTTTTCTCAAATCTCGGGGAAGGGGGAGGTCCCCTTTAACCCCTTCACCTCTTTTCTCTCTCTCTGTTATAAATTTAAATAGTTTAGTTTCAGATTTTCAATTCCTTGAAACTTAATCTTACTTTAGAAAATATAAAATTTTTTAGATGATTACGGCGCTACGTTTTCTAATCTGTGGAGTAATTTGATCTTGAAATTTGTACTTAATTTAGAAAATATAATATTTTTAATGTATTTTGACTATAAGACTATATATATACCAAATTTAATTAATCAATTGTTAATATTTGTATAATGATTATCAATTAATAATAAATATTTTTCATACTTTTTTTTAACTTTATTTTTTAATAAATTTGTATTAAAAATATTATGGTCTTTGTAACTCGAGTGAACAGGAGAATAGAATAGTAAAGGAGTGTGTTGGCGCCAAAAAAAAAAAAATCTGGTGTGACTGGCGCACAGCACACAACTTTCTCTTACCTTCGGTAATCGAAGTTGTGTACTGTGCTTGTCACACCAGATTTTTTGTGTCGACATGTATTTAGTTTCCGACAGTAGGGTACAATTGAATTCAAGATGTAAAATTTATAAGTATGGGAAAATATTTATATTTTGATACCATGGCAACCATTTCTCCTATCTTTTCTATGGAGTACAAGAGTAAAGTGGTCTTCAGAAGATTTCAATCACAAAATGAGAATATACATTTTATAGAGAATCTAAAAAATAATTGATTTTTGAATTTTAAAAAAATCGTTGGAGCAAATTTTGAGAAAATCGAAAAAAACTGAAAAAGTGAATCAGTAAAGTGCTAGTACTTTTTGGTCGATTTTGTTCAAAAGCTTCGTGTCACGTCCCATGGGGGTGTCTAACTTAAATATAAAATTTCAACTTCCTAGCTCTTTTCGTTCTTGAGATATTTTGTTCACAGACACACACACACACACACAGACACACAGACACACACACAGACAGACCATGTCGCGAAAACCACTTTTTTGGATTCAGGGGACCTCAAAACGTGAAGATCCATCAAAATCTCGACATCGAATTTTTGACATGAATCCAATACTTTCTCTCTATATATATATTACATATATACATAGGTAAGAGAAAGTAAAAATAACCTCTTCTCTGTCTTTGATCTCCTGGTAAATCATTGCAAATTTATCATATAAATTATATAAGAAAATCATTATAATTGAAGAAAATATCTGATTTGTGCTGCACTCTTGTGGAAACTTTAAAAATTATACTTATACTTCTAAATGTCTCCACATGGTCGCAGCACTAATCACCCTGAGATAAATATCCTCTTATTTTATTTTATATGATAGATTACCAATGATACATACCCGTAGATCAAAAACAGAGAGGAGGTTATTTTTTTTTTTTGCCTCAACACGCTCCTTTACTATTCTATTCTCCTGTTCACTCTTGTTACAAAGACCATATTTTTTTAATACAAATTTATAAAAAAAATCTGGTGTGACTGGCGCACAGCACACAACTTTCTCTTACCTTCGGTAATCGAAAGTTGTGTACTGTGCTTGTCACACCAGATTTTTTGTGTCGACATGTATTTAGTTCCCGGCAGTAGGGAATATTTGAATTCAGATGTAAAAATCTGGTGTGACTGGCGCACAGCACACAACTTTCTCTTACCTTCGGTAATCAAAAGTTGTGTACTGTGCTTGTCACACCAGATTTTTTGTGTCGACATGTATTTAGTTCCCGGCAGTAGGGAATATTTGAATTCAGATGTAAAATTTATAAGTATGGGAAAATATTTATATTTTGTTACCATGGCAACCATTTCTCCTATCTTTCCTATGAAGCACAAGAGTAAAGTGGTCTTCAAACAATTTTGAGGGCAAAACGAGAATATACATTTGAAAGAGCATCTAAAAAATAATTGATTTTTGAATTTTAATCAAAATCGTTAGAGCGAATTTTGAGAAAATCGAAAAAAACTGAAAAAGTACACCAGTAAAGTACTAGTACTCTTTGGCCGATTTTGATTAAAAGCTTATTTTCTCGGTCCCGCGGGGTGTTTAACTTAAATATAAAATTTCAGCCTCATAGCTCAATTCCTTCATGCTTAAAATTGAACACACACCCACCCACACACACACACCCACACACACACCCACACACACACCCACACACCCACAGACAGACCATGTCGCGAAAACCACTTTTTTGGATTCAGGGGACCTCAAAACGTGAAGATCCATCAAAATCTCGACATCGAATTTTTGACATGAATCCAATACTTTCTCTCTATATATATATTACATATATACATAGGTAAGAGAAAGTAAAATTTATAAGTATGGGAAAATATTTATATTTTGTAACCATGACAACCATTTCTCATATCTTTCCTATGAAGCACAAGAGTAAAGTGTGCTTCAAACAATTTTGAGGGCAAAACGAGAATATACATTTGAAAGAGCATCTAAAAAATAATTGATTTTTGAATTTTAATCAAAATCGTTAGAGCGAATTTTGAGAAAATCGAAAAAAAACTGAAAAAGTACATCAGTAAAGTACTAGTACTCTTTGGCCGATTTTGATTAAAAGCTTATTTTTCCGGTCCCGGGGGGTGTTTAACTTATATATAAAATTTCAGCCTCATAGCTCAATTCCTTCATGCTTAAAAGTGAACACAGACACACACACACACACCCACCCACAGACAGACCATGTCGCGAAAACCACTTTTTTGGATTCAGGGGACCTCAAAACGTGAAGATCCATCAAAATCTCGACATCGAATTTTTGACATGAATCCAATACTTTCTCTCTATATATATATTACATATATACATAGGTAAGAGAAAGTAATAAAATAAAAAAAAGTATGAAGAATATTTAAAATTATTTATTATTAAATGATAATCATTACATGAATATTAACAATTAATTAATTAAATTTGTTATATATAGTCTTATAGTCAAAATACATTAAAAAATATTATATTTTCTAAATTAAGTACAAATTTCAAGATCAATTACTCCACAAATCAGCCCCAGAGGCGTACCGAGGCTGTTGGGGGCTTGGGGCGGCACTAGAAGAGGGGGCCCTATATTTAATTTTTTTTTTTGGGAGGGGGTGCTCACAGTGGCGTCATTTGGGGGGGGCAGGGGGGGGCATTTGCCCCCCCCCAAGGGCTCTGATTTTTATAAAATTTTATATTATTCTAAATAAAATACTCCAAAATACATCTACGAGTATACAAATTGTACAAAATTAAACAATTAATTAAATTAAAAATGTTTTGGCCAAATTTGAGTACCCGTTTGTAAGTAAATTTTAAGAAAAAAAAAATGTTTGCCCCCCCCAAGAAAAAAATTTGCCCCCCCTAAGAAAAAAGTTGAAATGACGCCACTGGGTGCTCATCATTTAAAATAGTAGAATTCAAGTTGTAATATAATTTCAAAAGAAAACAATCAATTTTTTAAGACAATCAATCGATGAAAAGAATATGATAAAATCACATTCGCTGGGCTATATCTTAGAGACCGTAGGGCGACTATGCCGGTTTCGGGGGGCGCCAAGGGCTCGATGCGCCTGGGGCGGGGGGGGCTCGCGCCCCCCCCCCCTCGTTACGCCACTGCTACTACTAGATATTATAATACTGAAAAACGAAATTCGTAGCCCCGTAATCATCTCAAAATTTTATATTTTCTAAAGTAAAATTAAGTTTCAAGGAATTGAAAATCTGAAACTAGGGAGGGGGAGTAAAGAAGGTAATTAATTACCTCCCCCTCCCGCGAGATTTGAGAAAAATATTTTTTTTGGCAATTAAATTTTATTTTGAATATAAAATTTTAAAAATTAATACACCAGCCCCCTCCCTCCCCCTCACATGAGGTATAAAAAACAGTTAAGAATAAAAAAAAAACTGCATGAGGTAGATTTGAACTCGCGAAGTTTGATTACGTGACGGACGATTTAACCACTTGCACCAAATCTTCATTAATTGCTATTTGGGAAAACAAGTCATATAGGAAACATGAAATAAAAGAAGTATTAAAAAAATTTTAATATTCCACATATGATATATCATTTTCCTTTATTTTTGATGCGGATTAATAATTTATAATTAAAATTTTATTAGTATGGATAGTTTTCAAATAATTCAATAGGCAAACGTCAGATTGTTTATGCCTTAATGTAATTAAACCAAAAACTCTGTCTAACATATGATATAGGTAATTAATTCTTGAATTCCTCCTGATTCCAGAGAACTAAGGCCCTTTTAATTATATGATCTAATTTGGGAGTTATTGGCGATCAAAGTTAAGCTTATTTTCGCCCTTAATGACATCCACAACACTGAATTCTATATTATCGAAAAAGCTTATTTAGCATTGTCTGATTAAAACCAAATTTTTACCAGAGATTTATAATAAAAAAATGAGTTTTTTTCTAAAGTTTCATTGAGATTGGTAAAGAAATAAATAAAATATTGACTATTTTATAAATTGAGTTTTAGAATTTGGAATCCCGGATGGGTAAAGAGAGTGCTCTGTGAACCGTGTCTAGGCTTGAATCTGAGATCCCAATTCTAAAACTTAATTTACAAAATACTCAATATTTTATTTATTTCTTTACCAATCTAAATGAAACTTTGCAAAAAAACTCATTTTTTAATTATAAATCTCTGGTAAAAATTTGGTTTTAATCAGACAATGCTAAATAAGTTTTTTTGAAAATATAGAATTCAGTGTTGTGGATGTCATTAAGGTCGAAAATAGACTTAACTTTGATCGCCAATATCTCCCAAATTAGATCATATAATTAAAAGAGCTTTAGTTCTCTGGAATCAGGGAGAATTCAAGAATTAATGACATGTATCATATGTTAGATAGAGTTTTTGGTTTAATTACATTAAGGCATAAACAATCTGACGTTTGACCATTGAATTATTTGAAAACTATTAATGCTATTGAATTTTTTATTATAAATTATTAATCTGCATAAAAAGTAATGAAAAATGATATATCATATGTGGAATATTAAAATTTTTTTAATACTTCTTTTATTTCATGTTTCTCATATAGCTTATTTTTTATTAAATCAATTAAGTAAATGATGGCTCAGGTGGCAAATTCGTCTGCACATTATCTATATTTTTTTCCATTCTCACGTAACCACCTTCGCGAGTTCAAATCCACCTCCAGCACTTTTTTTTTAAATCATATTATTCATATATTGCATTTATCTGTCATTATAACGAGAGAAAGTATTTGTGGAATATAAATTTGGTAACCCTATGTTTAGGGAATTTTGACAAATTTTGATATAACTTTTTTGATTTTTGTTGTCATGAAGGCCAGAATTTTAACCAATTGCGCTGGCTGGAGTTGGAGAACGAATCTGGAGGACCAAATGAGCACGGTATTAACACAGATTAATGATATATCCAGTAGCGTAAGGTTTTTTAGCTGGGCCCCCCGCAAACCTTTATTTCGGGCCCCATTATTAGACCTTACAAAAAATATTTTTAAAATACAGTATATCCCTGAACCCTGAAGGCCCCGGGCCCTTTCAAAGACAAATTTTCATTAAATTTTGCCGTTTTTACCGGAGCCCTGAGGGCCCCAGGCCCTTTCAAAGACAAATTTTCATTAATTTTTTTTTTTATCTAAATTTTTCCGTTTGTACCGGAGCCCTGAGGAGATACAGTTTTTTAGCCCGGCCCGGCCCGTGGGCCCCCCGCATTGCGGGGTCTGCGGGGGCGTACGTAACGCCAGTAGATATATCATTAATCTGTGTATACGTGGGGCTATATATATTTTGTACCACAATGAACCTTTTCGGGGGGGGGGGGGGGGCGAACTTATTTTTTAAATATCCCCCTCCTCCATACTCAAAAATATTTTTAAAATACCGTATATCTCTGAGCCCCGAGGGCCCGGGCTCTCTAAAAGACAAATTTTCAATAAATTTTTTTACTTTCTCTTACCTCTATATACAGGGCCGTAGCCAGAAAATAATTTCGGGGGGGGTTTGATTTGGTGGAACAGTAGAAAATCATAAAATCGTTTTAATAAAATAAATAAAATGGTGTTACTTATCATATATATTTATTAGAAAACCATTACCAGAATTTTGTTTGTAGTGATTGATTAACTATTATGTTGTGTATAAAAACAAAGTAAGACGGGCGCACTAAAATAAATATCTTTTTTATTTCGGGGGGGGGATCAATCCCCCTTGATCCCCCCCCCCCCCTGGCTACGGCCTTGTCTATATATATGTTAATATATATAGAGAGAGAAAGTATTGGATTCATGTCAAAAATTCGATGTCGAGATTTTGATGGATCTTCACGTTTTGAGGTCCCCTGAATCCAAAAAAGTGGTTTTCGCGACATGGTCTGTCTGTGTGTCTGTGTGTGTGTCTGTCTGTGTGTGTGTGTGTGTGTCTGTGAACAAAATATCTCAAGAACTAAAAGAGCTAGGAGGTTGAAATTTTATATTTAAGTTAGGCACCCCCATGGGACCTGACACGAAGCTTTTGACCAAAATCGACCAAAGAGTACTAGTACTTTACTGATGCACTTTTTCAGTTTTTTTCGATTTTCTCAAAATTTGCTCCAACGATTTTTTTTAAAATTCAAAAATCAATTATTTTTTAGATTCTCTTTAAAATGTATATTCTCATTTAGTGATTGAAATCTTCTGAAGACCACTTTACTCTTGTTCTCCATAGAAAAGATAGGAGAAATGGTTGCCATGGTAACAAAATATAAATATTTTGTCATACTTATAAATTATCTTGAAAATCGAATGTACCGTACTGTCGGAAACTAAATACATGTCGACACAAAAAATCTGGTGAGACAAGCACAGTACACAACTTTCGATTACCGAAGGTAAGAGAAAGTTGTGTGCTGTGCGCCAGTCACACCAGATTTTTTTAATCTAAATTTTTGCTTTTTTGCCTGATGTTTATAAATTTTACATATGAATTCTAATAACTCCCTGATTCTAATGTACCATACTACCCAGAACTAAATATATCCACAACTTTCAATTATCGAATCTAACAGAAATTTATGTGCTTTGCAACATCACACCAGATTTAAAAAAATGCCTTCATACTACGCGCCATCTCCCCTAGTCCTTTTTGAATTCCCCCCATTTTTAAAGGAGAAAGGGAAGCCATCTTTCAGTTGGCTGTTGAGGCGCCATCAATTCACTGCATATTTGCGTTTTTTATTAAGAGTTTTTTTTTTTATTTTGTGATTATTAGTGATCATCAGTGTTTTAATTAGTGCTCTTGGATAATGGATTTTCCATCTTTCTTCGTCTCAGTCTCACACTGCGGGGTCGACTCAGAATTATTATTAATGGTAATTATAATATTTAATTAATCTCAATCTCTCTATTCTCTTGTAAAATTGTGAATCCTAAAATTTTCTACCATATAAATTTTTATTTGATAAAAATCCTATTTCTTTTTTTTTTTATTATATAAATGTCATATCATTTTAACAATTCGTTATTCAAATAGATTTCTAGCAATCATTTTACTTGGAAGCAAGGTATTCTTGGAACTTGATTGACATTTGCATAATACCCACAATTTATAATTCATCTTTTCTTAAAATGAATTTGCTTATATTATATTGAAAGGTATATTTTAATTTTGTTTGTTTTTTTGTTAGGCGGTTATAATTGGATAAAATTATTAGGTGATAATTAGAAAACTAATTTTCCTATATTTTTCTACACCAAATTTTTTCATATCAATCCATCCCAGGGAGGATATTGTCATGGTTAAACAGAGGCGTACCGAGTCAGTTGGGGGCCTGGAGCAGGAAATAAACCTGGGGCGTCACTAGAAGAGGGAGCCTATTTGAACTAGGGGTGTATATTGAATTTTTCGGAGGCAGGGAGGGGGGGAACTCATTTTTAAACATCCCCCTCCACCATACACAAAAATATTTTTAAAATACCGTATATCCCTGAACCCTGAAGGCCCCGGGTCCTCTCAAAGATAAATTTTCAATTTTTTTTTTTATCTAAATTTTTGGGTTTTTGGCGAGCCCTGAGGGCCCTGGGGCCTCTCAAAGACGAATTTTCAATAATTTTTTTTTTTAATTTTTGAGTTTTTGCCGAGCCCTGAGGGCCCTAGGGCCTTTCAAAGACAAATTTGGGAGCCTATGTCGGCTTGGGGCCTGGGGCAGAACGCCCACCGCCCCTCCCTCGGTACGCCTCTGTGGCGGTCCCAGGATTTTGTTATGGAGGCGTGGGGAGGAAGGCCAAATTTTTGGCGAAGGAGGGTAATAATGATTTATTATATTTTAGTTCCGGATTCAAATAGACAATTTTTATATTATTAAAATATATTATTAATATTTTTTCTGTTCAAAGAGCAGGGGGACATCTGGTCCTCCTCCCTCGGACCGCCAGTGAACTTACCTTGTATATCTTAAGTTGAGTGCTTTCACACAGCAGAGCAGTCACACCAGATTTTTTTTTACTGAAGTGACTGAAAGCATCGATTTTTTGCTTTCCGAATACTTTTCTTCTAGTTTTAGTTTCTCCGCCCTCTTGCCCCTATTCTACCTGATTCTATGTGAAAATGGGTGAATGTTCTCAAAGAGAATATCTCATATATGCTGTATACGCATTAAGTAATTTTATTAGTTAATTTCTTGATTATCAAATGGAGGCATATTTGGGGACGAAACTGCTCTCATGGGCTGCTCAAAAGATAGTTCAAAGAAAGCCATTGAACCTGGCCCAAGTATAAATAAAGGACGTTCCTAGATGACCTTTGCCCCCTTTCGCCCTTAAAGAATTCGTTACGCTGCTGTTGTCAAAGCCTAATCAAAGAAAAAACTAGATTTTTTAACCTGAAAAAAAAAGAAAAAAAAAAAAAACTCATGTCAAAAAAAGGGTATAAAATATATCAATAATTGGGGGTTGTAAGAGGATCATACGCAATTCTCAATTGGAAGATTACTCCTTAATAGATAGCAGCAATATTTCAATAAAAAAACAGAAATATTTTTTATTTTCAGGATTTTTATTATTTGATGACTGTGTGTGCACATATATACCACCAAATTGCCTTAAATAAAATTAAAATCTTTAATGTATATATGTATAAGTAAAATTAATATGAAGGTTAATGTTGTATTCATTATATTAATAATTGAAAAAAGTTTTTTATATACATATATGTATAGGTGTCTGTGTGGTTAGTTTGTTGTTTTTTCGTTTGACTTGTGCCAGCTCTCTCGTTGTAACATGTTGTTTTTGCAGATCTGATGATGGTTTGAGTGACGGAAACTGGGTGGTATATATGTGCACACACAGTCATCAAATAATAAAAATCCTGAAAATAAAAAATATTTGTTTTTTATTGAAGTATTGCTTTAAGAACCTGCTATCTATTAAGGAGTAATCTTCCAATTGAGAATTGGTTATAAAATATTTAAAATATAATAAATAAAATTTGACTAACAATTGCAAGAGGAGTATGAAAGGTAGCTTTTAAACAAAAAAAAAAATACAATTAAATAATTTTATTAAGAATAGGAAATGATTAATTTACTATTAAAATAAATATAAAATTATCATCGACATATATACTGTAATAGATCAAAATAAATAATACATAATATATAAAGTCTACATTTAAATTAACAACAAAACATTAATAATAATAATAATAACAAAGGAAGTATTTTTTGGCAGTTTTTATTTGAAAATTATTACAAATTATTTTATAAATATATATATTTATAATAATATAATATTATTATTAATAAAATTATTTTTAAAAAGTTTATTTTTGACTAGCTGGCTGCATGGTCAGAGGCATAAGATAATAATGAGAGAGTCTTTCTGAGGCATGTGTCTTGAGAGAAATGCGCGGCCATCTCTGCGCCTGGAACAAAAATAACCGACGGATATCAATCAGTTGAGGAGGGCTCTGTCTCCTGGACCACCCCACACACAACTCCTCTCTTCTTTCAAAGGATTTCTAATAAACACTCCGTATTTATGTAAATAAAATTGGTTAGGAAGAGAATCTCTCTGTTCTGTTTCTAAGCTAATTTTAGTTGATTCTCATCCTTTTCACAAATTTGTCCTGTTTTTGGCTTTGGATACCATATGGGTTTTAGTTTTAGTAAGGCTGAACACACACCCAGTGCCGGATTACCCATTAGGCCGAGTAGGCGATCCTATGCCTATGGGCCCCTCGCTTTTTAGGGGCCCCGCAACTTTTGAAAAAACCAGAACCAAAAAGGTGGTTTCTGTGCGTTGGTCTGCGTTTCTGTGTGTCTGGGAACAAAATATCTCAAGAACGAAAAGAGTTAGGAGGTTGAAATTTAATATTTAAGTAAGGTACCCCCCCTTGGGACGTGACACCAAGCTTTTGAACAAAATTGTCCAAAGAGTACTAGTACATAACTGATGTACTTTTTCAGATTTTTTCGATTTTCTAAAAAATTCGCTGAAACGATTTTGATTAAAATTTAAAAATCAATTATTTTTTAAATGCTCTTTAAAATGTATATACTCATTTTGCCATTGAAATCTTTTGAAGAACACTTGACTCTTGAACTCCAGATATTGTTTATAAATTTTACAACTTGAATAACCTATATATTCTAATACTGGTATAATAATAATAATAATAATAATAATAATAATAATAATAGATGTCTTTATTTTCTTGACATTTTACATTAAAAATTTAAATAAATAATTTGTTTTAAGACCTTAAGAAGGTCTTAATACTGGTATATCGGCGGGAACTAAATATATCTCGACACAAAAAAATCTTGTGTGACAAGCACAGAACATAACTTTCTCTACCAAAGGCAAGGGAAAGTTGTGTGCTGTGTGACCATCACATCAAATTTTTTTTTAAGGATTAGTAATTTCTCCTAGCTTTCCTATGAAGTACAAGAGTAAAGAAGTGTGTTTCAAAAGATTTCAAGAGCAAAATGAGTATATACATTTTAAAAAGCATGTAAAAAAAAGTAATAATTGATTTTTAAATTTTAATCAAAATCGTTGGAGCGAATATTGAGAAAAGTACATCAGTAAAGTTCTAGTACTTTTTGGCCGATTTTGTTTAAAAGCTTATTTTCACAAGTTCGGAGGTTTCAACCTCGTAGCTTATTTCGTTCATGCTTAAAAATGTTCACACACACACACACACACACACACACACACACACAGACCAATTTGCGGGACCCACTTTTTTGGACTCAGGGTCAAAACATGTATATCCATCAAAATCTCGACATCGAATTTTTGACATGATCGCAATACTTTCTCTCTCTATATATATCATGAGAAAGTAAAAATCAATAAAAAATTTATTTTTTATACAAAATTTTTTAAAATTAATTGTTTTAGAATTAATTAGTATTATAAATGAATCCCGCACAGAAAAAAAACCTAACAACCAATTAGAGAGATGTTTTCTTTTGAATTTGAAAATTTTTCAATCAGTGGCCAAAATCAACAGAGTAGGTCGCTTGCAAGGCGCACTGAACTTGACCTAAAAAAAAATTCCATCTGATCAAACTCTTTTGTTTATCTGACACAATAAAGATGGAAAATGGAGCAAACAGCCGCCAGAGAGCCTGCCTGGCCGCTTTGTTCGCGAAAAAGTAAATAAATAATCGCGTTTAACCTAAATATAGAACTGAAAATGTTAAGACTTTTTCACTAGGAATGTCTGCCTGATCCTGATTATATGTCTTTTTATATAAATAATTTCATTATTTTATAAATAAGAATGTCTAAATATTAAAATAGGTCTTGTTTGTTTCCTTACATGAATTCTGACTTTGAGTTGGTCAAAATTTCTGGATTCCTATTAAACTATTATAAGAAACTCCTGCTGGAGTCTATTTTTATGAATGCGGAAAAATGTGAACTTAAAAAAGAATTTATAGATGTCTTGGATTTCACTAATTTAGGGATAAGAGTATTTTTTTTCTTTCGGAATTTGAGATTGTTTAGATCAGGAAAGAGAGAAAGAGAAGGTAGAATAAAAAAGGCGAAATTTTATTAGAAGGAAAAAAAATTAGGAGGGATCTACCAAGGGCGGATCCAGAGGTGTTTCTCGGGGGGGGGGGGTAATCTGGAGTGACGCGTCGCACAGCACACTATTTTTTCATAATTTCGGTAATTTAAAGGCACATTCTGTACTTGATTAGCAGAATATAAATACAAGTCAAATTTTTAAGTATTAATTTTTAAAATTTTACATTAAAAATAAATTTTTTTGCGAAAAAAAGGTATTGTTTTCAAATCTCGGGGGGGGGGGGTAATTACCCCCCTTTACACCCCCCCCTTGTATCCGCCTTTGGGATCTAACCACTAGTCTAAAATTACCTCAAAAGTTTTTCGAAAAAATGTAACAGTGATGGCGCTGCGGGGGAGGGGCTAGGAGGAGGGGGCAAGCGCCCCCCACCCCCGAAAATGACATCTGCCCCCCTGGATGCCCTCAATCCAATTTTTTTGGTTTCTCTGTTGATATAGCCTATATGCATAATGTCCCCCCCCCCTCGTTGGTAAGTTTGCCCCTCTCCTGCCCCCCCCTCCACTGAGAAAAAGCTGGCGCCGTCAGAGAAACGTAAGAATAAAAAAACTTTTTAAAATAATCATAATGAAAAAAAATCTGGTGTGACTGTCGCGCCAGATTTTTCGTGTTGACATATATTTAGTTTCCGACAGTACGGTACATTTGAATTCAAGATGTAAAATTTATAAACGGGGAAAATATTTATCACTTGGTGGCAACCATTTCTCCTCGAAAAAAACTGAAAAAATACATCAGTAAAGTACTAGTACTCTTTGATTAAAAGCCTATTTTCACCCCCTAGGGAGGTGCCTAACTTAAATACTATAAATAAATGTTTCAGTTTCACTTGACGGATTTATTGACAAATGCTCAATTTTAGATTAAGAAACACATTCGAAATTTCGAGTCGTAATTCCAAAAAAAAGCTTTTTTTTTTTTTTTTACTCAGGGTGGAAAATTTTAAAATTCTTTATACTTTAATGTAGACGAGATTTCCTGATTCTAATCCAAAGCATTAACAGAACAAATTTTTTAGAAATTTCGAATAAAGAAATCAGAAAAAATGTCAACAAATAATGGATTTTCTAACGCCTTAGATTACCTTTCGCTATTGCTAATAATAGCGACTGTATATAAAATGAATGAGGGGGCGGCTATTATTTAAATAAACATACAGTGTCAAAAAACTTGAAATGTAATAAACAATCTTAAATAGTAGAACATAGTTTTATAAACATAAAAAAGAGAACTATATTAAGAACAAATTCAACATCCGGAATTAATTTCTTGAGGGGGTTCACCAATAAAGATAACAATTGCTAATAATAATACAAAGGCAAATCATTACAAACCAAAAAAAAAAAAAAAAATTTAAAAATCAACAGAGCAAACAGAGACACTTTGTAATTTGCTCTTGGCTCGAGGTACAATAGAAAAAGAAGAAAGAATTCTTCAAGGAATCAAACCCTCTCAGCTTTCCCTTTCATTTTAAAAGAACAAATAATTGATCTTCTGTAGGTAGAGAATCATCTATTAATATAGACTGATGAGTAACAAAATAGAATGAATTAAGACTGTAATCAACCGCTAAATTTATCTAGAGGAATAATTCCAGTTAACTAAGAAATCGAGCCACGACTAATCATCATTTTTTAGATATTTCTAATTTAGGAGTTTTAACTAGAAATAAAAATTTATTTTGAATTGTCTACCAATTTGATTGAAGTAAATAGGAATAAAGGCCTTAAACTAGGGCATTAAAGAAGGGAGTTAGCAGAAGCCATTTTCGATCTTGCGCTTGGTTGTGGTGTCCCAGCACATATGTTTTTTTTTTTTTTAAACATTTACACTTTTTTCTCATTCACGCTCACACTCACACACACATTCACACAGTCTTTTCGGCAACTTAGACCATATAAGACTTTACGATAATCGTTATATATGATATCTATATTATTGAGGGTCCAGGCATTTCTATTTAAGCCATTTGGAGCACATATGTTGTTTACGTGATAATTGTGATAAATCATCGATTGTGTATTAAGAAATCTATTTATGAGTGTGAAAACATTATTACAAAAATGATCTACTAATAACAAGTTTACAAGGAGGTACATGCCTTCGTACTTGGTGTGCTAATCTCGTATACCAAAAGTCGCGGGTTCGAACCCCAGGCAGTCCGATGATTTTATTTAAGCCATTTGGATACCAAATGGCTTAAATAAGAATCCCTGGACCCCCAATATGTATAATTAATCAATAACGGATATCGTCAAAGTCTTATATGGCCTGAGTTGCCGAAAAGACTGTGTGAATGGGTGTGTAAGAGTGAGTGTGAATGAGAAAAAAGTGTGAAGGAGGTACAGTACAATGCGTAGGAAATGTCTGAAAGTATTTTGAGGTTATACTGTTCTGCCACAGACAAACTGTATTGATATAACAATAAATAAGTTTTTGGCATTTTCTTGGATATTTGGAGTTTAATTCAAACATTAAGATGCCACATAAAGACAAGAAGGAACTATCAGACACAAATGAGGCCTGTATTTTATCAAAAGAATTGCCCGATTATGGTCAGCTCATCAGTTTTTAACATTTATAGAAATAAAATTGTTAAAAAAAAAATAATATTCCATCTCTGCTACCACAGTTGTTGCTTTATTAACCAGTTATAGGAAAGATTCGTGACATTTTTGTTATATTTTTTTATTTTGCTTTCGATCAATTTTTAAATAGGTTTATCATTCACCTTAGGGGAAAAGAAATAGTCTATTATTTATTCCGCTTGACAAGTTATTGTTCGACTTTTTGATATTTGATGAGATTTTATTTTGTATTTTAAACATGAACAAAGAAAAACACATCTGTGGCCAGATACATATTTATTATTTAATAAATTAATTTTTATAATGCTTTGAAAAATTCATAAATTCTGACAATGATATTGCCAACTAAAATATCCTTTGTTCTTCTAAAAATGTTTAAAGCAATGGTGGGAGCCAATTTTGAAAAAATCGCAAAAAAAAAAAAAATAAGAGAGAGTATAAGAAGTACATCATTAAAGTATACTTCAAACGATTTCCACGGAAAATTTCACTGATATACTTTTAAAAGAGCATCTAAAAAATAGCTGATCTATGAATTTTAATCAAAATCGTTCATGGTCAAAAGTGTCCACACACAGACACACAGACCAATTTGCGGCACCCACTTTTTTGAACTCAGGGGACCTCAAAACGTGTATATCCATCAAAATTTCGACATCGAATTTTTGACATTATCACATTACTTTCTCTCTATATATTTCATATATAGGGCAAGAGAAAGTAAAAAATGTAGGTTTTTTTGAAGACCCATTCTATCAGTCAATTAACGAATTTTGTGTGACGTTTGAAGTAATTTAATTGAGGGGATGAAAGAGGAAAGTTGTTAAAATCATAAACTTACAAATGAAAAAATACTATTTATACACTAGGCTAATAAATTTATGAAGTTTCACGTGCCATGTGAAAATTATATATGCACGATTTAAATAATTATAAATTATATGTGGCATTAATATTTAGAAAAAATATTTTTATGTGCTAATCGTTAAAGAGAAAACATTAAAAAAAATGGTGGGGGCAGCCCCTATTCCTATAAATATATTCATTGAAAAATATTCGAATAAATTGTTTAAGTAAACTGGATATATGAATGATTTGTTTTCTGTCAAAATGAATTTCGTTTGATCGAAAAAAAATCTTATTACTCTCTGATTTGTTTGGAAAATTCAATCAAAAATATCTTAAATTTGATATACGTAAATATTTACAAAAAATAATTTTAAAATTAGATATATATAAATATAAAAATGTACGTACGAAATATTCATTTGCAATTCGTATACTTTTTTTTTAAGAAACCTATATTTAAATGATATATACCTGTACTTTTTTGATTTATATAAGCAGAGGTTTTTAAGAAGTTTCTTATATGTCTTAAAATAAATATAAATCTAAGATTTAATAGTTTAAAATGAAGATTTACGTTGACTAACGCTGAATATTAATTACTGATTAAATACACATGGCAAAAATTAAAAAAATATTTATTTTTTATTGCGAAAGGAGCTGTAGCTGTGGTAATAATATCTCCCAAATGGGGTGTGCAATTAATATATTGAAATTTATTTAATGAATAAAACTTGCTCATGGGCCCTCATCTTGTGGGTACGTGGATGCCGACCACGAGCTGCCCTCTTTTCTTTGCATTTTCAGTCTCTTTCCTTCTATACAGTATTTACAAAAGGCGTCAGACCGTGCGACAGGCCGGCCTATTTTAATGCTACCGGTCGCAAAAACCCACTCCGCAGGCCCCACACTGCGAAGAAAGAAGAATATTTAATGAATAAAACAAATATATATATATATATACAATACAGGATAGGACTACATTATTATTATGAATATTTGATACAAAATTTTTGTTATGCGAGATATAGGTATTTCTATAATCCGGAACAACTTGCAGCAGATATTGCTTTTCCTCTTCTTTTTGGGTTAAAATTCTATTAAATTCCTTTGATAACCTGACCCGACGTTCGCCTATTTCATTTATTACTTTCTTGGTTAGATTACAATATTCTTCTCATACTTATAATTTTTAATATCCTTCCATGCATTTGGCTCTTCATTTAAAAAATCTGTTAGAATTTCAAACTTTTAAAGAAATCAAGAGTATTTTTTTGTGATAAAAGCTTGGAATTCTTTATTTATAAATGTTGCTACATCTTCTGGCTTCACAGATATTTTGCGCAGGCTTCTTCACCATCATCAGCATCAAAACCATTCTTTTCATAAAACTTTTCAATTTATCAGAAATTTTTTTTTTTTATTTGAGATGGGATAATGAAATGTCAGATGCTATTTACGAACTGTTGGTAGAATAAAACGTTGATTAAGACATTATTGCTTTTTCTTTTGATACAACTGCTTCAGCAACAGTATTATTCCCCGAATAAAAATGATTAAAAATGATCGAGGGATACACACCCGCAGCAGGTTTGCATAGTGAACCTTGAGGGACACACAGGGATATACACTCCACATCAAAGACACACAGGGGGGATACACACGTCCGGAACCAGGGATACACACAGGAGATCGAAAGTGACCAGAAGGAAAATGTGTGTCCCTGGTGCGGGCGTGTGTATCCCTGTGTGTCCCTGGTGTAGAGTGCATATCCCCGTGGGCCCCTCAAGGTTCACTATGCAGACCTGCTGCGAGCTTGTGGATCCCTCGATCATTTTTAATCATTTTTACTCGGGTAGAAGAAAAGCTCGGAAGCACACTTCTATACCTTCCAAATCTATGAGCTCATATTGAGAAGTGTTTTTGAGAGGAAATTTCTAAAAAATAGTGAAATCAGTAAATACGTACTTTTTGGCCGATTTTGTATAAAAGATTATTTTCACTCTTCAGAGGAGTGTCTAACTTAAATATAAAAATTCAACCTCGTAGCTCGATTCCTTCATGCTTAAAATTGAACACAGACAATGTTTCTAAAATCACTTTTTTGGACTCTGGAAACCTCAAAACGTATAGGTCTTTATTCATCAAAATCTCGACATCGAATTTTTTTACATGAAACCAATACTTTCTCTCTCTATAAACACATATATAGTAGGTAAGAGAAAGTAAAAATATACTATATATCATTTTAATTGGCTACATTCATTTGAAATAAATAGGAATGGGGTCTAAATGACCGAAGAAGACCTTAAATCAAATTAAAAAAAAATATCAAATCAATTTTTCTCTCTGTAATCACCTATTGATCTTAATGTAAATAAGATGTTAATGGCATTAGACAATATTTGTAATGAGTGTGTGATATAAGGTTTGGGAGGGTCCTAGGACCTATAATAGGCGGGGACCCACGAGCTGGAGTCTTGCTTAAGACAAAGCAAAGCGTCGTTCGCTACCCGGCTAAATTTAACGGGTGCACGTGTGACACACGCCGAACTAAGTTTAGCCTCTCGCTCTCTCTCTCCTTTTTTTTATTTTTCTCTCTCTTTTCATCTTATAGAGTTCCTATCCCTCCACCTCCATGCAAGTTCGTTGCGCTTACATTGCATCTACACTGATTCTTTGCATGTCAGTCACTCATGCCAATTACTTAAGAGAGATAATCTCAACTTCAAAGAGAATGCCAATTTCCTTCCTTCTTCTTTTTTTTTTAAATAAGAGAGAGAAAGAGAGATAAACATTAACCCCTCACCACCTACATGTACATTTTGTCAACGAACGCCGATCGTTACTAAAATTGATTTATGTTTGTCTATTGCCATTTCAGAGACAAATGATGTAACAGTTATGAATTCTAATTGGAATGCTTATGAAATTAAAAAAATAATTAAATATATCTCATTCTGTTGCAATGTATTTATTTACATATAAAAATGTAGCTTATATATATACTGTATTATTGAATGATGGATTACAGATATAATGTTTAAAAGAAACTTTGATATTTTGTATTTAAAGTAGGTTTCAAAACAACAAGAGAGAAAAGTCTCGAGAATAGGAAGGTCGGAGTACAATATGAAGCTCCTTCCTCTGACGACAATGACGAGAGCCTAGAATGACTTGGGTTCCTTGGATTGTGAGGAATATGACCGTGTCGGAGACAAACGCGATAGGCAGGGAGAGGAGATGGAGGACTAATCCATTAACTAAGCCGATCCCGCACTGCAGGACTAAGAATAAGGAGATAAATATAAAAAGAGTGAACAAGTTTGATATTTAATTAATATCTTTGATCTTGAATAATCCCTATCTCTTTATCATATAAAGAAATAAAGGATCTGTATTTTTAATTTTTAATTTGCTTCATTTCAAGGAAAATTAGTCTCCTGACCTTTCAGATAACAAGTCATTAATTTCTATAACAAGGGTCGCGGGTTCCGATGATTTTATTTAAGCTATTTGGATACCAAACCCAATAAATAACACTCACAGATTTGTTAATAAGAAGTAGGGCCAAAATAAATATACATTTTCTTCTAATTAACTACTATTATTAAATTATATATTTTTCATTTTGATTGTCTGAATAATGTACAAATTTACATTAAAAAAAAACAAATTTCATTTTTTTTTTCATTTGTAAATTATTCGCTTTAATAATTGGGCCCGAAAAAAAAGGTTAGGAGGGGGGGGGGGAACTAAAATAGGTTACGCCACTGATGAAGTGTATAGAAAATATTATTAAAAAAAAAAAAATTAAATCAACGCCTTTTATGTAGTTTACCATGAAAACAGATAAGCAATATGGGTTGCCTAACCTAAGGCGCAATCATTTTCTTTTTTAATAATAAATGCAAGTAAATTTTAAACATTTTTTATATCTATTTTAATCTGAATTTATACTAAAATAAAGACAAAATAAAAAAAAAAAAGGCAAACCAAACAAAAATCACTCGTCAATGGTATTGCATAAGAGCAGAGATTTATTTAATGCAAAAATCAAGGCCAAGGTCATCAAACCTTTTTTAAAATAAAGAAATTTGATTTTTGATTGTTAAATTACAGTTAAAATTGTTGTTATTAATAGTTATCAGTCAACGAAGATAGGATAGAGGGGTTAGGAAAATTCAATGTTGTGGTAAAATTTTAAATGGAATAAAGGAGAAGCGTTTTGTCGAAAATAAAAGAAATGGCAGTAGATATTTATTGTCAAGCAAGGACAAGCAGTGCTGAACTTTTGGATAGGTGGCGGGGACTACAAATATTGAATAATTTAAATTTATCCATTAACTACCGTCTACAAATACAAGCTCATTAATCAAAAATTTATATTGGCAAATTTTATATGAATAAAAACATTGAAAAATCCATTTTTAAAAGAGAAAATATCTGTAACTGTATTAATTAAAGATTCTCATCTATGAAAAGTTTTTATAAAAGTATTTTAGATATGAGTTATGATATTTATTTATGTAAAATCAAATAAATGAATGTCACCATTCAATTTATTGATACTTTTTATTTTTAAACATCTTTTTGGTATATTTGAACTTTAGTTTAAATTTGTTGAAATTCAAATTAAAAGACTATTTCTTATAGAGCAAGAGAGAGAGAAAGAAAGAAAGGGGAGAATTGAAGAGTTCATTAGATCGTCAAAAGCAGATGTATTTGTAAATATTTTCTTAAATTATAATAAACGTACGATAAACACACTCGGAGGAATCGTCTGGCAGATGACCTAAATCTAAGAGAGAGCCGCAAATAATAATTCAGAAGAATTTTAAAAATAGTAACCTTCCATTTCCCCCTCCCTAATCTTTTTTGGTCTGGTCTAATATTATATATATTAGTATAGATGGGTCTCTTAAATTGGATAATTTATCTTGATTAACTAATAATAATAAAAGAAAATCTTTTTAACATTTTTTCTTCTTTAATCGTTCAGCTTGGCTTTATTTTTTAATTCCTCCCATACCTAAGCTATTATTATACATTTGGGATATTTGAATTTAAAAATCTTATGAAAATTTTTTAGTAAAAAAAAACTTCAAAAGCATGTTTTTTAAGAAAGGTATTTAAAAAAATGATTTTTTTAAATAAAATTTTTGAAATCAATTATCTCCTCCCCATCATGGCCGAGAGGTCAAAGGTAGAAAATAAATGTAAATATTGATAATTTTAAAGCTAAGGGCTTAGATTTCAGGAAGTTAGATGAATATGTATTTATTTAATTAAAAATTGGATACCAGTTGGTATAAATAAATTAAATGTGCCTGGATCATATATCGTATTAAAATATACTGTAATTAAGTATCCAGCAGCCAACCTAATTTTCATAATTAAGTATCAATTAAAGTCCATATGGTCTCGGATGCCGAAAACGACTTGAAAAAAAAAATAATTTTTTTGCTCATATTCCATATGGAGACTATATATTACAGACTATATTACAATATTACAGAAAAAAAATTCAATTTGTTTTGGAAATTTTTGGATTATCCACCAACCATTTTTCCAGAGGAATACAAAAATTTTCGTCATAGATAAAATCAAGCCGGAAGAAGATTTAAAATATGGTGGAGAGAAAACGCATACATTTTAAAGCTACTTCCTTAAAAAATATGAATTAATAAATAACAGCCTGAGGCAGGCCTGAGGTAGTTATTTTATTTCGTTCTTTTCGGCATAGATGGTACCTTTTTCAGGTTTCTCAGATGTGACAAATCATTTTTAAGCAATTATTGTTTGACATGACACATATAAGAAATACATGCTTATCGAATATTAAAATTCTATTTCTTTGAGCAGAGAATATTCAAAGCATATTTTTGTAGTTTATCCTAGGAAAGGCTGATTATGGCAGGCAAGAACATTTTTTTTTTTATTCTCCTAGAAAATATAGTTGATAAAAAGATAAAATAATTTTAATTTTTCATTCACTTTTTATTTTGAAAATTAAAGTAGATTTATTTACGGAGTATGGGTTATACGAGAGGCAATCCCTTTCTCCCAAATGAATAAATTTTCAAGAATATAAAATATTTTTTATAATTTCTAACAATATTAAAAATTTTAACATCATGTAACACCGAAATAATCACCTTGAAGAATTAAAAAAAAAAATTTCTGAAGTTTTTTCTCAACTTTCTCTCTATATATTTCTCTTTAATTTGGGGAGGTTGGACTTGGACGTATGGAGGGGGGGACCTTGGGACCAGCCATCCTCGCTGAGGGGGCCATGGGACCAGCTATCTTCCGGGGGGCTTGAAAAGGCCCATATTTTTCATTTTTTTCTTGGGGCAGGGAGCTTTCTGGTGGGGGCCACGAGCCTTCTGGAGGTCCCCCCCCCGGCACCCCCTAATTACGCCCATGAGGTTGAATCCCCATATCCTGCTTCTAAATGTCTAGTTTGGTTCAGGTCCCTTTGGGGATCCTTAAACCCCCCCCCCCCCCTGTACGCCTATTATAATACTTTAATCATAATTATAATGATTATTTAAGATTAAAAAGAAATTTTATTTAAGAACTTGTAATAAAAAGTCTCTTAGTTATTTTAGGGAATTTATAGATAGAGCGTAAACGAACGATGGAACTTCTTCCATTCATTTAGTTAGATAAATTTTATTAAACTTTTATATTTCAATAAAAGATAAACTAATGGAATGTTTTTTTTTCCTCTCCCATTCTAAAGTGATGTTGGACATTAAGATTTTCAAAAATAAATTTCTAGAATATTATTATTTTAAGTAAAGTGTAAGTATACTTATGTAACTGATGCAAATACATTTTAGTGAATCAAGCTTAAGTGTTTGAGTTAAAATTATTTGCATTTGATCAATCAGTAAGTTAATTTAATGCAGCGAATTTAATGCCAGAATAATATCTATCAACCCTGGACCTAAACAGTGCCATAAATAGGGAGGAGAAATGATTTAGCAATTGAACTCACCATTGCCTCTTGAGATCTCAAAATAAATAAAAATATAATAGAGAGAAAAATTTAAACACTATTAAGAAATTATAAAAAATATTTTATTTTTAAAATGTATTCATTAGGGGTTGGGAGGGGGACAATCTTCCTCCCTCTATTAAAAAAGTTTCTACCTATGGCCCAGATGATCGATCAATTTGAAATAAATAATCTGAGTCGAAAATTAAAAAAAAATATGCTGTGACAATACATACTCAATTTCCAATGTGTATTTCCGTCAAAATTTTTGACATGAACGCAAAATATTACAAAAAAGATAAGAGAAACTAATATTCCTGAGATTTCCTCCCTCCTTTGTTCAGATTCAAATCCACAGTGTAAGTGTTTTACAGGGTGGATCCAGTGACGGATCCAGAGGTGTTTCTCGGGGGGGGGGTAATCTGGAGTGACTGGTCGCACAGCACACTATTTTTTCTTAATTTCGGTAATTTAAAGGCGCATTCTGTTCTTGTTTGCCAGAATATAAATATAAATCAAATTTTAAAGTATTAATTTTTGAAATTTGACATTAAAAATACATTTTTTTTCGAAAAAAAGTATTTTTTTCAAATCTCAGGGTTAATTACCCCATTTACCCCCCCCCTGTATCCGCCCTCGGGTGGTTCCTATGTGTTGGGAAGAAATTTTATAAATGTAAGAAAATGTTAAAACGACAATTATGTCTTTAATTAACTGATAGTCTATTCAAAGTGTATAAAAAGAGAATACTCGTAACTACAACTACAATAACAATTCTATTTTAAATTATTTAAAAAACTCTCTTCTTTAAATGAAAAATAAAATTTACGATTATTTATTTGAGAAATAAATTATATATAAATCACTGTTAAAAAACGATCGGACAAGACGTTTAGTGTAAATAAATTTCAATCCCATTGGGTACATAATTATTTTAAGAAAGAGAGCGGCCTATTTTTTTTTTTTATCTAAAGTTTAATGTTTATTAAAACACAATATATATTTAAATTAATTTAAATTTTAAAAATAGGTGACACTATAATTTACCCGCAGATCGCTCTTATGTGTATACGAGGAAATTATCGCATATTAGTGACGACATAGCGGGCCGAATCGCAGAGTGATGATCGAAATCTGAGCGTTTTGAAATAAGTTGTGATACAGCCAAAGATATTTTTGAATAATTTTTTGTATCTTTTGGAATATATGCAGATAAAGAGCCCAGTGACGGTGCTACGGCGGGGGGGGGGGGGGCTTGTCATCAAGCCCCCTAAGGCCCCCCCGGCCCCCAATTTTTGTTTTTTACCTATATATATATTTCCCCCCCTTAAAAAATCCCCCCCCTCCCCCCCCCCCCCCCCCCCCTGAAAAAACTGAGAGATCCAGATGAAAAAAAATTGTAACAATATAATTTTAAATAAAAAATTAGAAGCTTATGTTGTTGTAGACAGGGCCGTCGAGAGTCTTACCGAACCCCATCCTGGGGAAGTACCTTAATACAGAACTCCCTTCCCCTCTGAATCCCTTCAAAAAGTTTAAATTTTAAATATAATATACAGAGAGAAAAAAAATTTTTTCAAATAATTTTTTCTACATTCTTATCAATCTAGGGCCAGCCAAGCAAGGGCGGATACAGGGGGGGGGTAAAGGGGGTAATTACCCCCTCCCCCCGAGATTTGAAAAAAATACTTTTTTTGCAAAAAAATTTATTTTTCACGTAAAATTTTAAAAATTAATACTTAAAAATTTGATTTGTATTTATATTCTGGCAAACAAGTACAGAATGCGCCTTTAAATTACTGAAATTAAGAAAAATAGTGTGCTGTGCGACGAGTCACTCCAAATTACCCCCCCCCCCCCCGATAAACACCTCTGGATCCGCCCTTGCAGCCAAGGTGGTCAACCCCGAGCTCGCCAAATCCGCCCTGCCCGTACGTGAAAAAAAATCTACAAATTACTATTATTTTGTTATAATACATTATCCAGTATAATATAAATTATTTTTACTTCTAATTAACTCTACTTTAAATATAGAAATGTTTCCGATAGCTAATTTATTTTTATTTTCTAAAAAAAAATATTTTGAATCATCCTATGTTTATATTTTCATTTGACAGATTTCATCCTGATGATTGATAGACGCTTGTTCTACATATCGATGAAATAATATTTAAAAGAAAAAAAAAAAAAGAAATTGTGGACGTTTTGTTTTTCACAAGTCAACTCTGTCAGGAAACGAGGAACCAACAAGTCCTGTCCAAATTTATTTATTTGCTTAAGCCACGCGATCGCTTTTGTTTGTCCAAAAAATTTTGTATTTATAGTTTCATTTTAACTGAACTAGATGAGTTAGGGGTTGACGGTTGGTTAAATCTTGAAAGATTTTTTTTTTCACAAACTGTTTTAGTTTATTTTATAATAAAAAGACTCAGTAATTTTGTAATCTCTAGTTTATCTTATGGATTTCATTTTTTTTTCATCTTAATTTTCGAACAGAAGTGATGTCTCTTCCCTACAGAAAATTTAAAAAAAAGGGAGGGGGAGCGTCTAGGAGATCACTGCCGAAATGTTTATAATAACCACAATAATTTCTTAAACTCTTCAACCAAACAACTTTAATAATAATTATATTAATGGGAAAGAGGTCCAATCAGAAAAGGAGCCTTTATTTATATAGGGGGTATATAGGTGTTGGGGTGGGCCCCCCCCAATGTATGGGGAGAAGGAGGATATTTAAAAAAAGAGCCCCCCCCCCACCCCGAAAAAAATTTTATATACGCCCGTGATTTATATGAACTCTTCGATCGGGATGTTCCGACTTCATCACTCTGCCATCTTCAGCCTTTTAAATGTTATTGTGAAATAAAGAAACATTTATAAAGAGAGTGTAAGTAAATTCATTTAAAGGTGCGTACACATCTGCGCTCTGCTCCGCTCGCGAGCACCATGTTCGTTAGATTAGTACGGGTTTTGAGATGCTCGCGAGCTGCTCAAACCCGTACTAATCTAACGAACATGGTGCTCGCGAGCGAGCAGAGCAGAGCGCAGATGTGTACCTTAATACACATACTTGTGGATAAAAAACATCTGTATAATACAACTCTATTTAAAAATATATGTCTTTTTCGTCAATGTATTATTTGAAAAGTTGAAAATAACAGAATGAATCCATGCCGAAACGTCCTGATTAAAAAATTAGATAAAAAAAGCCTTTTTTTATGTTGTAATAAATCTAGTCATTTAAGAAATAAGTGTATAATAAAGTTGATAACAGCTCTACCTTAAATTCAGGCATCTGGAAGGTCGCCTCGTCCACTGGTCGCTCGTAACAGATGATGATGATGACTGAGTCTCGAGGCAAGTTCGTGCATCACATCCCTGAAGATGATGGTGTCCACATTTTCACCCAACATATAAAATAGAAACCAATCACCCATCTTGCTACGGCGCACCAGAGTGTCTACCGCGTCGGGCCGGATCAACCGGAATCGCACACGCAACAGATACACACGCATCCGAGGCGAAATAATGATCACAATTCGATAAAGGACACACCCGGTTGTGAGGATGCCAAGTAGCATGAACCAGAACCAGAGAAATACGTAGATCTTCTCGTTGACTACGTTCAATGGCAGGATACAGAGTGCGTCGTGGTTCTGGATCGTTCCACCCGCACCGAAATTAAAAAAATACACCGAGTCATTCGAGGAAACACAAAGATCATTGGATCAACGCGGTCCTCTTGGTCCGATTGCACAAATGAAAGCACTTCTAGTCCGAAGGTGAGGAACTCACCGTCGAAGAAGCGATTCATTAGAAACATCTGGCCTGGAAACAATAACAATAATATTAGAGAGGTAATGTTATGTTTTCAAAAGCGATTACATATATAAAAGGCCTAACATCAAAATAATTTTTTTTTACTTTCTCATGTTAATATATATATACAGAGAGAAAGTATTGGATTCATGTCAAAAATTCGAGGTCGAGATTTTTAAGAAAATATATGTTTTGAGGTCCCCTGAATCCAAAAATGTGGGTCCCTGAAAATATCTGTCTGTGTGTCTGCCTGTCTGAGTTCAATTTAATGCTTGAAGGAAACGAGCTACGAACTTGAAATTTTGTATTTAAGTTAGCCACCCATCTGAAGCGTAGAAATAAGCTTTTGAAGAAAATTGGCCAAAAAAGTACTAGTAATATATAAAATGGCAAAAAATATTTTACTCAATTGTGCCATTCAACATTTTGAGGAATTTTGTTGAAACGCTTCAGCCCTGATGATGGTCGTATATCTGACCGAAACGTCGGCTTGAAGCGATAATAAACGAAATAAAATTAGCTGCAATCGCTCTTTTCTTTCTTCCTTACTACAAGATCTTCTCAGCTATCCGCCTCACTTTAATAAAATGAAGAATATGTGTTTTGTAGGTAGACCCTTCATGTATATAAAAAATTAATAATACAAAACCCTTAAGGTTATTCTTAAACAGATGAAAATAAAAAGATATTATGTTTTTGTTGCCGACTTTTCAAAAGCCCCTGCCGTACCTCTTCAAGGCTAATGTCAATACTTATATTTATTATATCCAAGTATATATGAATAGATCTATATATGTTAATTGTTAACATCGGTTAGTTAATTTATTACAAAAGAGTGATTCGAATTTGAACATATTTGTTTTGACGTGACAACGTCTTACGCATGTATAATGGGGAATATGGAGATATCAGCCAAATTGGAATGATCTAGGTTCAATAAAACTCCCAGAATAAGACGTTTCGGCCTGAATTTATTTGGCCAACTTCAGTTATTGGGAATTATAAACATAGTGCAAGTGCACATGTGATCAAACCAGGACTCGTCAATAATAAAATTGATTTACTTGCTTCTTACAAAATTATAAGGATCCTGTGCTCAAGTTAGAGATTATCTCTGAGCTTGGGGACAGGATCCATGTACGCCACATGCGGACCCGGGGGGAGAGGAGGGGTCCAGGGATGTGAAGCGCCCCGGCAAGAAGTGGAGCCCGCGGAAGGCGGCGGTGTTACTAGTTTGATAATAATTGTTATTATTTAATTTTGTTTATCTCTTTTCTTTTACCATAAACAAAGGAAGGATTGCACTTTTTATATTTAAGGGGCTACAGCACCTGGATCCGGGTTTAAGAGGTAAATCTCCAAAGTGAATAAAAATGGTGGCTGTAATGATATTATACGTTGAGAGGAAGGGCAGAATCAGCCAAAAAGAAATTATTCTGAATGCTATCACAATTTTCCGGAGACGTTTCGGTGTATTTATTTTCTCCATCATCAGTCCTTTAATTGTTTTTAATTCTGAGCATAAAAAAACAATTAAAGGAGAACTAATAAATGCACCGAAATGTCTCCGGAAATTGTTATACCTCGTCCTCTTATATATCGTCCTCAATTGTTATACCTTCCAGAATAATTTCTTTTTGACTGCCTTTGCCCTTCCTCTCAAAGTGAATAAAAATATGTTGTTTATTCTTACCAATTACATTGGCGAGAGCGAGTGCCTCGCAAAGATAATACCGATATGCCCACCAATTGTGGTACATTAGATTCTCCCAGAGATAATCGAGAAGCAGTTTCTTCTTCTGCTTTTTCTCCACCTCAGAACAAATTCCGATGTCAAGGTCCATAATAAGAGCCTGAATTTTGCCACCTTCCCAATTCTTCCAGAGCCATCTCGGAGTGTAGAACAGTATTGCCTGGAAATAAAATTTATTTATTAAACAGTATTAATAATTAAGAAATATGGTTTTCTAATTGATAAAAAACTCTAATTATTTTTTTAAAGTGTTTTCAAAATGTTTTAATGAAAATAGCAAAGAACTAAGATAAAACCTCAATTTAGATTTATTTATTAATTTTAATAAATTTTGTTTTTTAAGTCATTAAGCTAATTTTAAACGATTTACATTAATTTATATTATGTCATATTTCATTCTCTTTTTTTTTTTCTTTTGAACCAATAACGTCACTTCTCTACTTATTTTTTCTGCAATTTCTAATAAAACATATAAATTATCTCGGCAAGGAAATAAATTAATATTCAATAAATAAGGAAAACCACGAGGGGCCCACTTAAAGTCGGCGAAAGCGAATGACGAATCCGTGTTTATTTAACATATATGTAGAGTATCTGTATTTTTGAAGTTTATTTTAAAATCCTTCAACTATAATATTTAATAAAACAAACGCCTTATTTTCTCTTCCTGTTTTTTTTTTTTTTTTTTTTGAAAATGTTCGAAAATACCCTTTGATTTTTTTATTTAAGAGAGGGAAATGTAATGTAAAATGTTTACAATTAAAACAGTTAAGTGTCTGCCCGAAATCACTCAACTTTAACAAAATAAATTGTTTATTTGATGTTTCTTTTCTTTGAAAAAAAAAAAAAAAAAAAATATCTGTAACCCCTTTAAAATAAGAAACAAAACAAGAAATCGCATTTATCCTAAATGTTTAAGTCTATTTTGAAATTTGTTAGTACGATTCCTGGACCCTTTTAGTAACGATAATCTTGTTTTTACCGTACTGTTCCATGCTTCTGACAGCAGGTTCTTCACCCCTGGCTTAAAACATTTATAATTTAAAAAAGGTATAATAAATTTATGTCAATACGAATTCGAGAGAAATCATTAGAAAAATACAAAACAAAAACGTAGGAGAAATTGACCAAATCGGAGTTCAATGAATTGTTTATTAGAACATTATTCGATTCTTTTTACTTTGTCTTACCTCTATACATGTTAATATATAGAGAGAGAAAGTATTGGATTCATGTCAAAAATTCGATGTCGAAATTTTGACGGATATACACGTTCTGAGGCCAAAAAAGTGGATTTCGCGACATGGACTGTCTGTTTGTGTGTGTGTCTGTCTGTGAACAAAATATCGCAAGAACGAGAAGAGCTAGGAGGTTGAAATTTTATATTTAAGTTAGGCACCCCCTGAGACATGACAGGAAGCTTTTGAACAAAATCGGCCAAAGAGTACTAGTACTTTACTGATGTACTTTTTCAGTATTTTTCAATTTTCTCAAAATTCGCTCTAACGATTTTGATTAAAATTCAAAAATTAATTATTTTTTAGATGGTCTTTCAAAATGTATATTCTCATTTTGCTCTCAAAATTGTTTGAAGCACACTTTACTCTTGTTCTTCATAGGAAAGAGAACATGGTAACAAAATATAAATATTTTCCCATGATTATAAATTTTACTTCTTGAATTTTAATATATCGGTGGAAACTAAATATATAGCGACACAAAAAAATGTGGTGTGACAAGCACAGAACACAACTTTCGAGTACCGAAAGTAAGAGAAAGTTAGCTGTGCGACCATCACACCAGATTTTTTTCCCTATTAAAAAAATAAAATATATTAAAGGTGAAATGAATTTTTCTTTATGATGAATCAATTCACAAATGCTACATTGACTCGGCATATGTGTCTGGGTGTCCTAGTGCTAGATTGGCTCCAATCCAGGCGACAAATGCATCATTTCGTTCTCACACTCATACAGAACACACAAATGTCTGGTTATTAGTAAATAGTTAAGAGGAAAAATAAATACTGTCATTTCAGACTATTATATTAGACATTTTATCGCGTCAAAGAAAATGGGCTTTATATTTCCAATATCAAAAAAAAAATTCTTTGAAATCTAAAAGTAGACGATGTCAGAATACTCATTTTTTCAAAATATCTATGATAAATGAATTGTTAAATCTTGAATAAATAGGTCATTTTTAATATTTTACGTCATTTTTATATTTTAAAATAATTATTATGAAATATTTCAAAGTCTTAAAGATAAATCCATGTTTCTCAATTTATGGGAAAACATCCAGCACAAATGACAAATTCACTAAAACCCTTCGTTCACCTGCCCAACACAACAGACAGACGGGGTAAATGGTCTCATATGCTGAAAAATCGTAAGAACAAATATTTGATTGCGGCTTATTTTATTGGCTCGGTAGCCCGGTTGGGATAGCTGAACCAAAGTTATCAGATGAAGACCGAAAAAAAAATATTTCCTTGAAAATGAAAGTTTTGTGTATTTCCATCACTTTTATGGAACAAACTGGAAATGAAATCAGGTTCCAACTAAACCATAAGTCATACTAAATTAAATGAGTTGAATTTTTTTTTTTAATCTATGATTAACAACAACTAAGTTAATGGCAATATCTTCTGAATTTCAGATTCTAACAGTAACATAAAATTACAAATGAATTTGATTGAGTAATAAAAAATCCTTTTAAATTAAAAAGGCATCATTAATTACGAGATTGTTTAAGAAGAAAAATAAGAGCAAAGATTTTGGTCTATTTAGTATAAAAAGATTTAAATCGTGACCTCTCTGAATGAACCTTTTATTATAAACGGACGTCAAACGAGCTTTGAGATGACACAACGGGTGATAACCGACTCATCTTTTTTGATGGGGAGGGGATAATCTAAAAAATGAAAAAGTACATCAGTAAAGTACTAGTACACTTTGGCCGATTTTGATTAAAAGCTTATTTTTCCGGTCCCGGGGGTGTTTAACTTAAATATAAAATTTCAACCTCGTAGCTCAATTCCTTCATGCTTAAAATTGAACACACACCCACCCACACACCCACCCACACACCCTCACACCCACAGACAGACCATGTCGCGAAAACCACTTTTTTGGATTCAGGGGACCTCAAAACGTGAAGATCCATCAAAATCTCGACATCGAATTTTTGACATGAATCTTTCTCTCTATATATATATTACATATATACATAGGTAAGAGAAAGTAAAATGAGATCAGGTTCCAACTGAACCATAAGTCATACTAAATTAAATGAGTTGAATTTTTTTTTTAATCTATGATTAACAACAACTAAGTTAATGGCAATATCTTCTGAATTTCAGATTCTAACAGTAACATAAAATTACAAATAATTTGATTGAGTAATAAAAAATCCTTTTAAAAAAAAGGCTCATTAATTACGAGATTGTTTAAGAAGGAAAATAAACAAAGATTTTGGTCTATTTAGATATAAAAAAATTTAAATCGTGACCTCTCTGAATGAACCTTTTATTATAAACGGACGTCAAACGAGCTGTGAGATGACACAACGGGTGATAACCGACTCATCTTTTTTGATGGGGAGGGGATAATTAAAAAATGAAAAAAGATTCGGTGTTTGTGTTGGGTTGGCTATGTGTGGGAGGAGAGTAGTGACCCTGGCATCGTTTTTGTCTAAGATTTTGCTAAATTTAGTCGAGATTAGGGTCAGCGGAGTACAGGTTTTCTCATTCTCTTTTCGATTATGTTTAGAGAATACCAAGTGATTCCTTCGCAATATGGAAGTGTTAAATAAGAACTGGATGATTATAATAATAAACGATTTTGACTCAATGCCGCATATTAATAAAAATATGTATGGCGTCTAAAGAATGGAAGCAGAGGCAGCCAAGAAAGAAGAAATTTTTCTGAATGCACTACCAATCAGCTAGAGACGTTTCGGTCCATTTATTATGAACCATATCAATTAATGGACTGAGGATGGTTCATAATAAATGGACCGAAACGTCTCTAGCTATTTGGCAAAGCATTCAGGGAAATTTCTTCTTTCTTGGCTATCTCTGCTTCCATATTTCCTTTACAAAAGATATACCGCCACAACTTATATCTCAAAACAGTATCTATTTTATTTATATTGACTATTAAAGTAATTTAAATAATAATAATAATTGCTTGAAATTGTGGCTGTGATGTGATTATAATAGAGGGATGGAGATATCAGCCAAATTAGAATGCACGAAGTTCAATAAAACTCCCAGAATAAGACGTTTCGGTCTGAATTTATTTGGAAGTTTTTGGAAATTATAGACATAATGCAAAGCGCACATGTGATTGAACCATGATTTGTCAATAATTTGTTTCATACAAAATTATATGGTTCCTGCCCAAGATCAGAGATAAATGATTTAATCAATCTTGGGCACAGGAATCATATAATTTTGTATGAAACAAATTATTGACAAATGGTTCAATCACATGTGTGCTTTGTATTATGTCTATAATTTCCAATAACTGAAGATGGTCAAATAAATTCAGACCGAAACGTCTTATTCTGGAAGTTTTATTGAACCTCGAGCATTCCAATTCGGCTGATATTTCCATCCCTTTATTAAAATTAAATAAAAATTTTGTTCAAGATTAAAAAAAGTTATATGTAAAGATGTGAGCAGCCAGAGAAAGTGTATATTATTGAGTACAAAAATAATATTTGCTAATTTTATTATTTAGATCAAAAATCTCGAAAATTAATTATTTTTCTACAGTTGCAAAGTTTTGTTAAATCCCTTTTTGTAGAAAACAGATTTTCTAAAGATGTTAACCATGGTCCTTAGATTATTTTCCAAATCATTTATAGAGCCAATCCTTAAAGTTTGGTGGATAAATTATCTCTAGATCCTCCCCCTCTAAAATAAATAAATTTTATCTTCTTATCCCACTAGTCATTATAATAAAGAAAAAAATAGGATTTCATAAAGTACTTGACAAAGCAAGATAAATGTTAGCAAAAATAATAAATATATTAAGTCAAAAGAAAGAAGAACAAGTGGTTTCACCTAAGTATATATAGAGAGCGTAAATTTCCTGGTATATAAATGTTAAACGGTTTATGATGACGTAGAGGCTCGTTAATCTGTCAAAAGTAGGGGATGGCGAAAAGAATAATGTAGACTTTAAGTGTTTTAAAGTTAGTTTATTAATTATTCATGTCGAAGTGAGCAATGCAAAGATTCGTCATGAAAAATGAACACTTCTTTCAATAATAATAATAATTATTATATGAAAGGAAACAGAAACCGAGAGAGAAAGAGTAAAATATTATTATTAGGCCTACGTATCTCAGGTAAAATAGAGAGTTAGGCTTTCAGAAAAAAAACTTTTATAAATATTTAGATAAGTATGAAATATTACGGTGTTCCGATCAGCTCGGACCGATCTATAAATGTTTGGAAAATAGTGAATGAAGAAAGAATTGGCACATCAACGAAAGGAATTTCGTTGAAATCGGTCATGCTCAAATTAAATCAAATGCACAATAATGATCAGAAGAGGTACAGTGAGGAACAATATCAAGTCCCATCCATGGGTTTTCTACATGTGATTATTTCATTGTTTTTATAAAAGAAAATGAAAATCTTTATTGGAAATTTTTTAGGTTTGAACCATGAAAAGTTTCCATTAAAAAATTTATAATTTTTTTTTTAAAGCAATGAAATAATCACAAGTAGAAAACCCATGGGTGGGACTTAATATTGTCCCTCACTATACATTAATCTGTTTTTAGTAAATTTTGTAAATTATAGATTTTTTTTTTTTTGTTGCAAAATAAAAAAGTAAAAATCAAAATTTTTTATCTAAGCTATTTATCAATGATTGGCAATCCTCGGCTAGGAGGACAACTGCGGTACTTGAAAAATTTCTACACAGACAGATATTTAGAAAAAAGTAGTAAAGTAAATATTTTTAAAAACCAAAAACGACGAGTATAGTATTTAGAAACTTTGTACAAAAAAATCAAATTCATAGAGGCTTCCGTTTGCAGGAGATATATTATCTTCAATCATCGGTTAGAAAAAGCCAACTTCTTTCACCCGAGCACAAAATAAAAATTTATTTTGAAACGGTTTTTTTATTTGTTTAAGTATTATTATTATTATATTGTATTTTTTTGGATTCATGTCAAAAATTCGATGTCGGAATTTTGATGGATATCTACGTTTTGAGGTCCCCTGGATCCAATCCTCAATCCCGATATATATATATATATATTTCTTTATTTCAGAGCGTATAGAGGCTAACAAGTTTGCGCAAAAATCACTTGTTTCCTCGAAATAACGCCTTCATCAGAGCCCATTAACTGGAATACAATTACAAATTTTATAATGATGTATTTTACAAATAGGACAGAATAAATTAAGTAAGGCTATATTTTACCTCTACACTAAGTAAATAAATATATATATATATGAAGAATTATATTTTGTCATCTTTTATTAAACCAAGAATTTATCTATACCTGGTGCATGAGATTTTAAAATATTTGAATAAAGAGATGAAATGTTACCTTTTTTAATTCTAAATGTTTTAATAATCATAATTTTATTTTTTCGTATTGATTTTTCGACAGATTGTGAGGGTCATTGTAAAATAAAGGCCATGTGAACCTTGAACAGAAATAAAAATAATGAGATGGTTTTAAAAAAGAAAAAAAGAGAATTTCATCTAAGAATCGAATTTGTCTCCAGATAAGGATAATAATTATTAATTATAATTAAAAAGTTTTTACTCTCAAAAACTAAATGTATAATTAGTCGGTGGTATTACCTGGAAGAAGAGGCAGAAGCAGACCCATTGGTAGTAGAGGTAGGTCTTTCTGTCCTTTGGATCCTTGCCCTCCTTGTCGATGCCAGGATAAGGAACATCCACTCCCACCTGCACGTTAGAGTGCCACGCAGCCTTGGCAAATCACAACGCTACTATCCACATCACAAGTCGTTTGGCGAACCAATCAATCATCAACATACTTCTATCTTGATGCATTGTTAATGGATTTTATTTAGTCCCTTTTTAAAACTATAATATTTTCCGGAATAAATTTAGACAAATTTAATTTCTAAATTAATTAATATTCAAAAAATTGAATAGGGTTTTAATCAAATGTGTCCTCATCGTTGTAATATTTTGGATTAAAGAAACGATCCCCCCGTTTTCATTTGGTCCCCAATTCACAACCCGATAAACAACAAATATGACAAATTATTTATGAATGTTTTTTAAGTCGCAAGTTGGCATATGAAAATTTGATCCTAAATTATTAGGAGATTTTGAAAGCCTACACACACTAACGACGATGCATCAAGATTTTATTGTATTAATAAATAATAAAAGGGCAAATGAAGAGTGAGAGTGTGGAATTTCTTTCAAAATGAATGTATAGGCTTTAAAAAAACTTTTGGCACTTTTTATATAAACATCAAATCGAAAATTAATATAAGAAATATTAGATTTAGAAAATTTCAACAATGTTATTTTCTATTGAAATTAATTAATAAGGCTAGTTTTGATTCATTTTTTTGTTAGTCAATTTTAATAGCAAAAGAATACAGTTTGAATAATTTTTTGGAAAAATTTTATAAAAATCCAAAAAAAAAAAAAACTTTTTCACTTTGAAAGAAACTTTTTAAAAGGAAAAAAAAAATCACAAAAGAATCCAAACTTTATAATTCTGCATTTTCCTTTTAATTCAAACTCAAATAAGGGTTCTTAATATATATAATCTAATGAGAAGTTTTTTAAACATATGGCTGTGTAGAGAAAAGGAATTTTTTATAAAACTCACTTTTTTTCCAAATGCAGAGCGAAGGGTCCAAGTTGAATGAATCCAGCAATAAGTGTTGAGAACATCCTCTGAAAATAAAAATACAATAATAATAATTTTAAAGGCGAAAACGCTTGACAAAATGCTTTTGAAAGCAAAAAAAAAATGATGGCTGGATTCCTGAGGAGAAATGAAATAAACATTGATGCCTGTAAATGAGTAGTTAGAATTTTCTAGCTCTAATGAATTTTAGAGTTTAGGCTTTATACTGTACCTCCACAAAAAATAATATATCATATATTTACTTTAAATATTTGAAAATTTATGGAATATTGTAAATATGCTGAGCGATGAGTGTGGCAGCCGAGTTAATAAGCTACAGTTTTCATTATATTTCCTTATGCAATTTTCCGATGGAGTAGATTAAGTAAAATTTCCTATTTTATCATAATTATTATCTTCTATTTATAAAATTTTACTGCCTTCCCCTGACCTTGACGTTGTCATTTAGAACTCGGCCGCTAGGAAATTAAGAAAAAATTGTGTGCTGTGCGACCAGTCACACCACCCCGCGAGAAACTCCTCTGCTAAAAAGTTACTTATTTTTTCCGTAAATGTATTTAATTCAAATAAACTCAGTATCATTATTTTCAATTTTAATTATATGTTAACGAAACGTTTTTTTAATTATAAATAAAAAGAATTAAGTAAATTATAGACCAACATTGAGTTCGTTGGTCAGTCATGGAGTCAAGTTTTGCAAAATATTTATGGCTAATATATAAATGTTGACTTCATATTCTGCTAATTTATTTCTTTAAATTATCATTATCAATAATCTAACAAGAGAATTTAGGAAATTATAAAATATTGATTAAATTTTCTTTGTTTCAGAAAACGAATTATTAAAATGGTTATGTCTTCTTTTAAATTTCTGTCAAAAACTTGGATTTCACTTCAGGCATCCAATTATCATCACTACTAATATAATTCTTCAATCATCAAAGAATCCTGCTGGAGCAACGTGGTATAAGCAGGAAGAATTTTGTACAAAAGATTCACAAAATGATGACTTTTTCAAGGTTGGGAAAAATATTTATTTCCTTGATTTTTTTTTTGTATTTTCGGCATCTTTGGCTAAAGACATAATATTGATTACTTAACACTTTATACAGGCACATTTATTTATATCAATTGGTATCCATTTGAATTAAATATCGAATAGAAATCCAAATCTCTTTTTTTTACAAATGTTATTTGTATATTATATTATATTAATTCATTTATATAATAAGTATAATCAATTTTAGCTTTACTCATCATACGGTCTAGTAAAAGGAATTAAGACCTAGGAAGGGGCGATTGCTCTTACTCCTATTTTAAGTATCATAATTCTTTTATAATTCCTCGTGCCATTTTATCACTGTTAAAACAATATTTTAGAATGCTCTTGGAAAAGCTTAACATTCCTCTGATTGCTCGGACTAAATATATTATATATCAGAGTGTATTTCAAATTTTTATGAATTAATTAAATTTAAAGAGGATTCACCCACTCAGCAGTCATCACTAGGATATCTGTATTTTCAAGAGGCGGGATGGACCAACCCAGCTGGCCATTTGGCAATAATAATCAAAATGACTCAATCAGGGGTCATATTTATGAATAAACATTTTAAGTCTGAAATTTTTGGGATCTATTAAATACAGCCCACGGTAAATTGCTGATTTGGGAATGAAATAAAAAAATAATGAACACTTAGAAACTTGATTTTACCCCTGGGTATCTCATTTAGTAGGAATTTTGAAAGCAAATTTTATTTGTTCAAAGAGGACTAAAGCTTACAAGAAAGCAAAAGTGAGCCAAGAAGAAAGGACAACATCCACCAAGATCAATGTTGTTAAGTAACACCCAGTGGTGCTGAAAATAGGATAGGGATAGGGATAGGTGGCCTCCGTCAAACAAGAGCGTTGAACAACGATAGGCCTATATGTATTTATTAAATTTATAAAGTCAGATGACTTAAGCAGCCAAAATTACTTAAAAAAAAAAAAAAAAAAATGGAGCTGATTTTTAGAAAAGATCTTGAAATTATTAATGAGTAGAAATTTAAAAATATGACATATATATCATCTCAATATAAATATATTTATATTGAGATGATCAACCAAAAAAATTTTACTAATCTTTCTTTAATACTTTCAGAAATTATGCGTCGCCCATTTTCATGATAAAGGACTTAAATAAAAATTTTCATGCCTCATACACCACTATTAGGCTAATATTCTGGAAGTCATATCCTGTTGTATCTACATATTGGATCAAACACATAGTCAAAATAAGGTATGATTAAACTATATTTTATTTAAAAAATAACTTGCCTTTATTTAAAACTAGTATGGAGTATTATTTAGAGGTCTATAATAATTAAATACTTTCCATTTATTTTGATTGTCACTTGCTCTCTCTATCTCATTCTACCTGCTGGCTAACTGGCAGAGAGAAAAATTTTATTTTTAAGTTTATAGGCTTATTATCTATTTTAGAAAAACTAAATTAGTAAGTGGGTCTTCACAAAAGTTGGTGAGCTTCGTTTTTATAAATAATCATCATCAGATGTTGAATTCATTACATACCAGTATCCATATTACACCATATACACCTGTTGCTTCTGACAAATGATTGATTATGAGAAAAAATGCGCGATGAAAATAAAACAAATGAATATTGAAATTAATTTGTAAATTGGGATCATTACATGTGCTGATAACTACTTTTTACTATAGATGACCAGGATTAAACTATTAACTAACTGCAAAGTCTTGTTTTTTATTAATTTTCTTATCATTAAAACATTCTCTAAAAGTACAGTGAGGGACAGTATTAAGTCCCACCCATGCTTTTTCTACATGGGATTATTTCATCGTTTTTATAAAAGAAAATGAGAATCTTTATTATAAATTTTCTAGGCTTGAACCATGAATGTTTTCATTTAAAAATATATAATATTTTTTTAAAAACAATGAAATAATCACAAGTAGAAAACGCATGGGTGAGACTTAAGATTGTCCCTCACTGTACCTTAGAATAGTAAAATATAGACTAAGCCTATAGTATAGTAAAATATTCAAGATATGATACATTTAAATTTTCTGAATTTTTTTTTTTTAGATATTTTAAATCACGTCATTTTTTAAATTAATTGGAAGAGTTAAATGAATATTTGTCCTCAGGACGAAGTGAACATCTCATCCTTCATCCTTACAACAATATGTGAGAGGATTGTGTTCCAGGACTGGATTATGATGTTAACTTAAAAAAGAGGTAAACAAAATACAGAAGGGTTGGTTTGAGTCTCTTTCTGGTAATACTGATTCCCTACTCTGCGTGTTGTAGTCTCACCACTTCTTTCGGGTTTCTTTTCTTATGGAGGCTATCTTAGGAGTCCCCTTCCCGCCCCTCCCCTCTCCGGTAGGAGGCTACAATGATTTAGATAGTAGGATAAAATAAAAAGCTCAGCAGCTATGTTTTTTCTTTATTTAACTCAAACCCACAGCGACCATCTTCATGGTTAGAACTCAGTCAAAAGAAAGCCCTCAAACTGAATCCTAGCCACGAAGATGGTCGCATAAACGACCTAAACGTCGTTGTGGGTTTGTATTAAATAAAGAAAAAAAAACATTGTAGCAGCTATGCCTTGTATTGTTTTTCACCTGATTGGAGCATTGCCATGAATTCCCAAAAAAAGAATGAGTTAAAGATTTGAGTGAATATATAGGAAATAAAGGAAGTGACCCACCCGAGCAGTCTGTCGATTGATGTCCAAAATAAGATGTTTTAAGAAATCCTTTTCGAATAAACAAACGACGATTCCGGTAGTCTCGATTATTTTTGTTCCTTCTTACGAATAACTATTTAAAACTTGTTGAATTAAAAAAAAAATTAACATCGGTATTTCCGCACTAGACATACTCTCTCTGTCAGTGTAGAATGAGAAAATATTTAAAATTTATTTCAATTAAATGTTTTATTTTAAGATTCTCTAAGATTTTTTGATTGATGTTTATAGCTATGGATATTGAGATAAAGAGGGTTCCAGAAAGGGGGATGCTGACTATTTGAGACAATTAAATCCCTTCATTTGATTTTTCGGAGGAGGCGATCTCTTTAAATTTTTAAAAAATTGTGGTTAATGTTAAATGACAAAAGCTTTTTTTAATTCTTTCGTTATAACTAGAGGACGGTTTTCTCTCTATTTAGTGAGCGTTCTCTAGTTTTATTGCAATTTTTTGCTGTCCTATATTAAAATTTATGGAAAAAACGAACGAAAACACAATGGGAATACTAAATTTGTTACTAATTTTTGAAATATTCATGGTACGATCGTTATGAAAAACCAATAAAATCGTTAATTTTTTTTATCTTGTTAATGTAAGACTATTGTTTTCTATGGTTAATAATACCCTTTGTGTATTTTTATATTTTTAGAAAATTGTTTGGAGGATGCAGTCAGGTATTAAACCTTCCAATGAAAAATTCTTTTTTCGGGACGTTTTGTCAAGTCTTATTTAATTGTCATATTATTAGCCTTACAAAGATTGAATAAACAACATAAATAGAATTGCCCAGCTTTATTCGACGCAGGTATATTGTTACAATTTCTGACTTTATTATTAGGGGAATATATTGTTATAGACCACATTTTTGTTATTAATTATTTATTAAAAATATAAATACTGTACAACGTTTCGACTGCTTATTCTGCAGCCGTTCTCATGTACTGTGCACTTGCTCCGATTCAAGTGAACTGGAATTTTCGACTTTGTCCACCAACTTCTGTAGGTTGGATAGATAAAGTTAATGTACTCCTTATAAAAAAAATCGAAATTGAACTGAAGCTGCCAAAATGCGTTTTGTGATCTCGAAAAAATTATTGGGGGGGGGTCTCAGTGGGGGTAAAAAAGAGGGGGGAGGGTAGAAAAAGAGATAAGTGTAAAGTCAGTTTAGGTTGTTAAAGGATAGGAGAGGGAAATATAAAAACTCCAAAATTTATCTCCGTTTATGCCATATATGAACTGAAATAAAAAATGTATTATTGGTTATTGTCCTCTTCGCCGCTGTCTGCAAGTTATGACTTTTCGTTGTCCGAGCTCTTAAGAACAATATACCTGTCAAGTATAAAACAACTGAACAAATCTATTCATGTCGTTAATTTTGACGACAAATTTGTAAGGCTGATGATGGCTAGTAAATAAAAACAAAACGTCCTGAAAATACCTGGCTGCTTCTTCTAATCAGATCTATTCTATTCCCCACTAATCAAACAAATTATGTTATATTCGGCCTCGAGAGTGAAAAAGTTATATTTCTCAGGGATTAATTTTTCCAAATTTTTCAGGCTCTTTTCCCTTTATCCAAAATACCTATTAGAACCAGCTTTACTTCTTAATCCCCTCTTGTTAAATCTTTGGTCACTTGCAGCAGGGATTTATAAAATTATTTACTTTTTACGAGTGTTAATTTTTTTCAATAAAATACAAGGTTTCAGTTTTTTTTTCAATGATCTTTAGTTATTAAAATTAATATTTTCACACATAGAAAATTAAATGATCTAGTTATTACCATCCCATGAAATTAGTGTCAATATTTTGAGCCTTAAATGACTAAAAGAAAGAATCGTGACAGTTTCATTATTGATTCAGGTAATGTCATAGATAAAATTCCATATATAAAAAAAAAGGAGAAACCACCCACCACCTGAACTTTTCCAACTAGTTTTTCTAATTATTAAATTATATACCGTAAATACCATATATTCGACTACAAAAAATGTTTCGGAAACATATTTAATTATTAATATTTACCATCTGAAAAAAAATTTAAATTGGACGGCAATCGAACCTCAGGCTAATAATGTACTCTAATTCAGGGGTTCCCAAACTGTGCGCCGCGACTGTTCTCTTGGGGCGCCTTTTTTTTTTTTAACATTCACACTTTTTTCTCATTCACACTCACACACACATTCACACTGTCTTTTCGGCAACTCAGGCCATATAAGACATTTACGATAACCGTTATTGATTTAATATACATATTAGGGGTCCAGGCATTCTTATTTAAGCCATTTGGTATCCAATTGGCTTAAATAAAATCATTGGACTGCCTGAGGCCCGAACCCGGGACGTTTGGTATACGAGGTTAGCACGCTAATCTCTACGCCAAGCCCCGGGGGCTCTGGGGCGCCTTGAAGATTTTTTAAATATTGCAAAAAAATAGAATTCGCCTTTAATTTTTCGCTTTTCGAAAAATTAAAGTCAAGAGTTTTAATTAGAGGTATAAATATATCAATGCGTATCTGAATTCGGAATGAAGAAAAAGTATTAGTAACAGTTTGCCCTGAGATCTGACATGGGGCGCCGCGGATAAATTATAATATATTAAGGGCGCCGGGAACTTAAAAAGTTTGGTAACTCCTTCTCTAATTTATTAGTTTTTCGCACTAGGTCAATTATTAAAAATTTTCTTATATATAGAATTATACCAAAATCCCAAATCACCTATCATTGTCACAGTGACCATAAAAAACAACAGCATATTGATAAAATATAATAAATTTTTTTTTCCTTGATTTTTTTTTAACTTTAACTAAAATAGAAACTTCAATCAATGATTATGATCATTAACTAATCTATGATTAAAATTTAAGTTCAAATTCAAAAGAAATCGAGAAAAAAAAAATAATTCGTGATTTATAATCCATATCCTAATTATAACAAATGATATAAGACCTTCCAAATATTATAAATATAATTTATAAAAACTTTTGAATGTTTGGGTAGTTACAAGACAATAATTCTATACATGACGATGAATAAATACATACCAGGGATGTCTTTAGTGTGAACGCAGTCGATTGGATTGCCAACATACTGTCTTGTAGTAACAATTAAGGAAAAAGCGATCAGTAACATTACGGTGATAGAATAATGGAGCCGAAAAACAGGAGAGTCGATGTGTATATGAGAGACCTTGACGAGGTTCTTGAGGCCACGGAAGATATCGAGCATGGTGATGGGGCAACTCCCCGGGGTAAAAAGAACGAGCCTAGTTCCGCGTGATCATCATATCCATTTCTTATTCACATATTCTTTTTATGAGATAAATTGGGGAAGAAACGTCGACGTCGACGAGGTCTGCCCTCGGGGGCGCCTCGCCTCCGACTGACGGCATCTTAGACTTGACTGCCGCGATCTACACCCTCCCCCGCCGTCGCCGCCGCCGACGACGACGTCGACCACGCGGACTATAATACTCCAGAACATCACTTCACACCATTCTCTGAGAACTTAATTTATTATTTAATAGGAATACATTTTCAAACACAAGCTCTAAAATTTTAATAAATCTCTTTTGTAATCGCTCTTTACTTTTTTGTAACTACAGTGAGTGCCAAAATTAAGTTCTACCCAAGCGATTCATATGTGATAATTTATTTTTTATTTTTTTTTTTAATGATGGAATTCTTGTTTGGAAAATTTCCAAGATTGGGACCATACAAATTTTTAATATTAAAAAAAAAAAAACAATGAAATTATCACATGTGTAATGTGTAATCGTTGAGTCGAGTTAATTAATACATACAAGTAGAACCCTCTTTGTACGTATATTGACGGATCCATTCCAAGAGAAAGAGATAAAATGCACTGCGCGTCAGAAAAAAAAAAAAAAAAACGTAACATTTTGTTTCTTTTCAAGAAGACCTGTTCTAAATCTACCTTAATGATAATGTAATTTATTAAATATTTAATATGAAATATCTTATATATTTCTAAATTAATTTAACACAATTACAAATCATTTCAACCAATTTAATACAATATAAATATAATAAAGAAAAATATTACGATTAGAACTTTTCGCTGGATCATATACTGTACATATAGAAGGAGACGGAGAATAAAACCAGGGCCCGTGTCAATCAATATGTTAAAAGATATTTTCTTAAAAACATCTTTCCCTCTAAAAAATCATTTTTTTCTGTACTGGTGCTGACCAGGCCTGATGCCGGTCTAAATATCTACAAATTAAATTGATATGAGAGTCGTCCATTATATGCTGGTTTTATTCTCCGTCTTCTAAAGAAAAATATGTCAATTTTCAATTTGATGGGCAAATCAACATAATCTCGATATTTTGTTGAATATTAATTAAAAATTTTGTTTTTATAAGAATTTCCAATAAAATAGTCAGAGAAAAACTGTAATGAGAAGATTATTTTAACATTTTAGAAATTCGGCGTTAATTTTCCACATTTTTGACTTTGTTTTATTTATTGATATGAATTTGTGTTAAAATTATTTAGAAAAATATAAGATATTTCATATTAAAGGTTTCTTAAATTAGAGTATCATTAAAATAGATTAGAACAGGTATTTTTAAGAAACAAAGTGTTCCACTGTTTTTGACGCGCAGTGTATTTGTTAAATTTAACTGATCATTTTTTTCTTCCCTTGTTTCAATCTTTTTATTCTTTATAGAAATGGTAGAGCCAGAAATCGGACCCAAGTTGGAAGTAACCTACTTATTCGCCCCGGAAAAGACAAAGATGATCCCTAGGATGCTAGGAAAAAGCCAAAAGGTGCTAAGAAGAATAAAACACAAATGAAAAAGGTTTTTTTTTATGAATGCTATCTTAATTATTTTTACTCATGATTATTGATATAATATAGAATCTTCTATTTGTTTTCTTAGACATGCAATCCAATATTATTATTAACTTAATAAGGGTCCATTAGAATAACAGCGAATTTTCTTACTAGTAAATATTTATAATAGGCCTATTTTTAAATTTCTCCATCCTTTTTGTTTGATCTAAATCAATCAAATTTCAAACGAAAAGAAGATTTAACGTTATGATTTAATTTGAATCTACCTATTAATAAGAGATTTATCTCTAATGTTTATGTTTGACTTCATTCCAAAGAAGCTAAGGGTCTCCACGCCGTGGCCTATAAGTTATTGACAATATTGATATCTAAAAAGAGAATGGGATTCTAAAGGTTTGTTTGAAAATTTGAATTCCAATTCATGCTTCTCTTTTGCTATACAGTATTTTCATTAGTTTAAATTTATATAGGTCACTACGTTTTTATTGTTTTTGCTCACTATACTACTACCAATTCATCGTTTTAAGATTTCTGAAGAAGGTGTTACTATTAATTAAATTAGATATTTTTTGCTACTTGTTTTGTTTTTCATTCGTTGAGCTCCACTGATGACTCTCTAGAGATGAAGGCTTCCCGGATTTGGTGCTCATCGAGTGCAGCATCCCTCCGTCTTGTTTAGTCTGAGTTCATTTAACCACAGGTTAGCCCTCGGGCTTGGTGTAGTTGGTAGCGCACCTGCCTTGTATACCAAGGGCCGAGGGTTCGGATCCCAGGCAGTCCGATTGTTTTTTTAAGCCATTTGGATACCAAATGGGTTAAATAAGAATGCCTGAACCCCAATATATATATTCATAATAACGGTTATCGTATAAAGTCTTATATGGCCTAAGTTGCCGAAAAAAACTGTATGTGTGTGTAAATGAGAAAAAAGGGTGAGTGTTTAAAAAAAAACACAAATTATTACTAATTGTTTTGAATTTTTTAAAGTAAGATTTATTTTGAGATATTTTTATTTTCAATTAATGTTCTTGTTTCTTATCAGGTTAATAAAGCTGAAATCCAGTATCTCACTGTTGGAAAAATTTCCATATATAATCCAGAATAAGGACATATTTAAAGAAGAAAATGGCTGTTTAGAATTCAACCACAGAAATGAAGAAGGAATGCAGCCAGCTAGGAAAGAAGCCTCTATTATTAAATCAAACTCCTTTATTACAAAACCCCTTGGCCGACTTTATTGTGCCATCTTCAGTTGTATAAGAGTATTTTAAAGAAGAGTTGTTAATTCGTCAGTTCATGAGCCAGTCATATACAATAGCCTATATACAAAACAATGCAAATACTGTAAATTTAGCGAATTTCGAAATTTACTTTTCAACTAATCGCATCATAATATGTTCATTGATAAATGAATTTGATTTTCGGTTTAATTGTGGTTTATTTATAAAAATTAAATAAAATTAGTAATAAACAAACCACAATTAAACCGAAAATCAATTTCATTTATTAATGCTGACGTGGCTATAGCACCGAGTGAGCAGTGGCAGATGGGGGAGGGTATTAGATGCAGTCTGGGAGGATGAGTTGGGCATCTGGTATGGTTGATTCGGAGCGGTTTATTATAGTTATTTCTTTTCTTGGGAGTGTCGAAAATTTAGCAAACCATGGGGGTCCAGGCATAGGTTTTATTTTCGCCAACCTAGATCCTCTTGTGAGACTCAAATATATTTGCAATGTTTTATACATAGGCAATTGTCTAGAGCAGCGGTTCCCAACCCTTGGGCTGATTGAAACTGGGCCGCGGACCTCTAAGAAAAGATAATAATTATTTGTAGGCCTATTTATTTATTATTATTTATTATTAGATATATATATATACAATACTTTGGGCCTCAGCGTTTTTTTTTACGGGAAAAGTGGGCCGCACATCAAAAAGCGTTGGGATCCACTGTCTAGAGCCTATGACTGGCTTATAGACAAAAGAATTAACAACTCTATTTATGGCTTAAATAGAAATGCCTGGTCCCCCAATAGATATTATCATATATAACGGTTATGTTAAAAAAAAAAAAAAAAAAAAACTATTTTTAGTAAAAGAATTAGATTTTCGGTTTAACTGTGGTTTATTCTGTGGCCGAAACGTTGTAATTTTTACAAATAAATTATAAACCGAAAATTTAATTCTATTACTAATAACAACTGTAAAAGCCTAAACTCAACAAATCTATTTTTATTTAAAAAAACTTTTATACAACTGGATTGGACAATAAAGTTGGAAGAGTTGCTTTGTTATAAAAGATTTTGATATAATAATAGAGGCTTCCTACCTGGCTGAATTCCTCTTTATTTCTGTGGTTAAGGAATTATATTTTTATTTCAAATTTATTAGCCCGTTTCTTACATATATATATATAATTTTGTGAAGATCTCAGTTTCTTTTGTGTCAGTGCTTTCAAGCCTTTGTGAATTGTGAATAAAAATGATCTCATCCTTTTCTATTAATCTCAATTTTATCATTATAATAACTTTCAATACCTCAATTGTATCCCATCATCAAAACTAATTTTTTTGAATGAAACCCTGTGATGTGATAGTTTTCGTGTTTTATATATATCTATGTCTCAATCTGATCGTTATTCATGATAAATTTCTATAAATTGGGTAATCTTTTGTCTCATTAAGTAATAATAAAGGAAAAAATAAATAAATACTATATCATAAATTAATATTAATATTTTAACAAAAGAAAAGAGAGTCAGTCACTCGATATGTTCAATCACTCGGGCTAATGGAAAGATTTTTGTAGTAATTAGCAAACAAAACGACGACTAAGGGAGAAGTTCACGTTTATAAATTGATATTTATTGTCTTATAATTTTACTGATATTGATACTTGTGCTAGCTATTCGGTATCAACGTATACACTGTATACTGTCAACAAATAATAATGCTTTCTTTTATTATCTCAGAATAATTTTGAAAAACTGAGAAATAAAAAATCTCGCACAATATTATCTATCTTAATTATAATTTTTTAAATATTTTTATCATCAGTAATTGAGGAGTCAAAAAAAATCCAAGACATAGGCAGCCAAAATTATTTCCTTTATTATTGCCGTTCCAGGCTGACGTTTCGGCCACTGGTCTAGGCCATCTTCAGAGCCCGAGGCGAGAATAAATGAAAATTACAATTTCAGCGTCACACATTCGCATGAACGGAGCGCTCATAGGACAACAAAAGAATCTTCTTTCGTTGTCCTATGAGCTTGGATTTTTTTTTGACTCCTCAATAATACTTCCAGCCACAAAGACATACCTCACAAATCATCAGTTATATGAGCACATGCCTAGGTGATGTTTCATGTTTGGGCCGAACCTCTTATGGACTCGTTAATCGTCTTAGTTAAAACAATTTCTACATAAATTTGATGTAATTATCTGCTAGAAGTAATTCTCCCAGCATCCCTATGCTGTTCAGATCACGACTTACAGAACAAATCAATTTCATTCTTCCTTTGTCCCCATGACCTCCCGTGATTGGAACAAGCTCCCTGCATCTATCTTCCCCAAAACCTACAATCTTCAGACTTTCAAGTCTAACCTCAACAGGCATCTTCTCAGTTCCCGCAGTTGAGTTTCCCCTTTATGCTTCTCCTTTTGTTTTTATTTTCTTCCTGGCTGCATGTGACTATTGGTCATTATAGGTCTTCGGACCTTATGCACCCATTCCAAAAAAAAAAAAAAAAAAAAATTCTCTCATTAATACTCGTTGTAATAGCCTAAGTTCTGTGTTCAAGTGACGATTGTATCGCAATTTTTTCATCATACTAATAATAAGCCAATCCCGATATATATATTTGGTATCCAAATAAAATCATCGGACTGCCTGGGGTTCGAACTCGCGACTTTATGGTATACGAGGTTGAAATGGATGTTAATTCGTTTTTTTTTTTAATTCATTTATTTTAATTCTATTAAAACTAATGCGCTCTCGACGCGCCAACAAAGATGCGATTTTGGTAATTTGTTTCTTTTTCTCTCTATATATACATACATAGGTAAGAGAAAGTAAAAATGGATGTTAATTTTTTTTTTTTTTAATTCATTTATTTTAATTCTATTAAAGCCAAAAAATAACTGATCAAAAAATTTAATTTAATAATCGCTTCAGGCTCAAGCCCGGGAAACTTTTGGGGAGGGAGGAATTTTGATATATACGTCATCAACCCCCTCTCCCTCCAAAAGCTTAGATTCGATCCCCAGCTCTGATTCGCCTCGATTATTGGACCAGGATTGGACAATTTGGCCTAGCTCTCTTCCCTGGAGCCCTATTCTCTTATTAAGAAGATGCACAACGCCACCTGTGTTAGTTGCTTGAGACGCTTGATAGTGTTTACATCGTCTCCGTGCTGATTTTATCAAAGTTTTAATCCATCATGGCGGCATCCTCTCAGCACGCTCCTCTTCTCTTAGCATTTCTCGTTACTTTCCAAGGTATTTTACATTTTTATTTATAAATCGTTGAAAAAATTTAATTAAAATATTATAAATAAGCAAACCGAAATATATTTTATAATTAATATTTCATATTTTTTATAAAATCATTATCCAATATACGATTGATCCAAGCCAAGCTATTTTCCCAAAGAATATATAAGGACAAGACTCGAAATTTTTTTTTTATTCGTTTCATTTAATTTTATTTATTCGTATCATTCTCCATATGAATAATTTTTATCTTTTATCATTTCAAATGATTCTCTCTCATGCATTCACCTCTCACTTGTTAGGAGACTATTCTCTCACAAAGAGAGCATATGATCTCAGAGCAGAAATAAATCTATCACAAAGAATATATATATATTGATTCTCTCCTCTCCTCTCAAAATTTCTTCCTCCATCCAAACAAATTTTGCTATTTTCTCGTTACATTTGCAAAAATAAATTTCTCTCCTTGATTGAATTACTTTCTTTCTATATTATTAATACTTATATAGTGAGATATCATGCCCGGACAAAACCTGTTCAGACAAGTTGAACCCACCTATTCAATACATACGGAGGATCTTTCTATTCAATTTGTTCGCAAATATTTCATTTAAATGCCTTTGAAAAATAGAAATATATTAAGAATAGATTCATTTTAACTGTAAATTCGAAATGGATTTAATTCTGTTTCTACTTTTTTTTTTTTTTTTAAACACACTTTTTTCTCATTCACTCTCACACTTTCACACAGTCTTTTCGGCAGCTTAGGCCATATAAGACTCTGACGATAACCCTTATTTTATGAAAATATCTATTTGGGGTCCAGGCATTTCTATTTAAGCCACTTGGTATCCAAATGGCTTAAATAACTGTTCTATTTAATATTATTATTATCATAGGCGCGGTATGATAGCATAGTTTTAAATTGTAATTATTTGATACCAATCAATTTGAATAAATAGGACTGGGTCTAAATGGCCTCCGATGCCGAAAAAGGCCTTAAATTAAATAAAAAGAAAAATATATCCTGCCCCAAAAAATCTGGTGTGACAAGCACGGAACACAACTTTCAATTATCGAATGTAAAAGAAAGTTTCAACTTTCAACTTTTAATTGAAACTATTGGTCCGAAATTCCTGTAAATATAAGATTTGTTTAGTTATTTTTAAGTGCAGTTTTTTAGATCTTCCATTGATTTATGATTTATGTTTTTTATAATTATGTAATTTTTCAGAAATATAAGCATACTATATGAAATGGTCAAAAATGGATTATAACCAGGACGGTTAAAACCGGTTTTAACCACCCTGGTGTTAATAATTGAACCACCCTGTCTATATCTATTCGATTAATATAAAATACAGGATATAAAGTGCTAGGGGTGTTTGTATGCAGTGGAAATTCTAAGATATATTTAATTCCTTTGTTTCTTAACCGAACTTAATGAAATTTAAAATTTAGCTCCATACAGACCTAAACATAAATAAAAATTTTTTTTTCTCTTATTCTAATAAATATTATTCTATTTTTTTCAGATGTGCGTGTGTATCTCCAGTGGAAGATTAAGTGTTAAGTGTTAGTGTTAGTGTTAAGTGTCGAGCTGATGCAGTGCGAGGACGCATCGGGCCACGTCCAGCCCGGCAGCTGGTAAATATTTTTTATTATTACAAACATTTAAACAAACACAGAGGGCTTTTCAGAAATAATTCGACCCAAATAGTGAAAAGTAGACAAAATAGCATTGAATTTTTTCCACTTTTCCTACTTTTTATAGTATTGTACTTGTGGTTGTTGAGTTGTATCATGGAAGGGTTGCAAGAGCAGAGACTGGCAGCCAAATTTTTTCTTTAAATATTTTATTGGGTCGACGTTTCGGTTTCGATAGAGGCCATCCCAGTCTCTGGTCCTGCAACCCTTCCTTAATACTACTTTTTATAGTAGCTTAAATTTCTTTCCACATTCCCTTTCTTTCTCTATATTTTTGTCTAAACTTGGCCTCAAATATTGAGACTCTTCGTCTTCCACCACTCTCCCTCCTCTGATAGCCCCTGTACACACAAATAAATTCATAAATAGCACAAAATATAAAAGTACTAATTTGTTCTTCCTTTTTTTTTACAGATCCAGAGATCTTCGAGAGGAGCAACAGAAATGTGAGTTTTAGCATGGTGCAAAGAATATTAAAGGGGTTTAGGGCTCAGATTCGCTTTTTTTTAATGTTTTTTTTTTCAGCTGACCCCAAATAGGATTAACTTTTTTCTTTAAAATTACAATTAATAATTTTCTTTCTTTCTTTACATAAATCAATTTTCAATTTAATTCATTAAATTTGCATTTAAACGTTTTAAATTTTAAATTCATAATTAAATTCAATTTATTTTTATAATTTTTTCAAAATTCAAATAAACATTAGATTAGAAAATTCTTCCCCTCATGCATCGAGCGAAAGAGAGAGAGAGAGATATGCTCTCTTATCAGCCTTAAGAGCCTGGGCTCTTAAGGTGTGATTTTTAAACCGGAATACAAATTTAAATGTATTCACTTTTCGATTGATTTACTATAATTTAAAAAATACTTTTACACACCTTAAATTGTAGTTTAATCATTTGTATATAGAGGGTGGCGGGTGCACCATGCCAACGAGAGGGATTTTATCTATTTTAGAACATGCAGTTACTCTTCGTGAATTAGTGGAGAAATCAACGAGAATTCTTTTCATTCTAGGCCTCTGTTGGATATTCGTTGTTGATGTTGTTGTTGTTAGTTGTAGGTGACTTGTTGTTGTTGTTGTTATTAGTTGTAGGTGCCTTCTAATCTTTAGCTAGTTCGTTTTTTGTTAGGAACCCTCGCTTTCTCGCTTTGTTTTTAATTTAGGATCCAAACAGAGAGCTAAAATGAAAGAATTTCTCGTTGATTCCTTCCATGAACTATTCATAAGGAGATGCGGTCAGATCTGATTGAAAGAGCGAAGCCTAGGTTCTCCAGTGTTTTTGTGTTTTTGCGGATATGTTTTTGTATCTTTGAGGATGGGTTTGAGGTGGCTCTAGGAGTTTAAATGAGTCAGGGAAGGGTTGCAATTTCTCCAGGAATATCCTGGAGGCTCAAATTGCTTTTGAGGCTAGGGACAGACCCGAGGGCTCCACCGATCTGATGGTGGGGACGGGGTTACAAATGCACTACACACATTTCTTCTTCGTATTTTTTGATTGTAGATTAGGTAGGATCTCTTATACGTTCGTTCTCACTGATATGATTTCTTCAGACTCCCTGTTTACGGTTTTGGGGGGGGGGGGGGTTAGGGTGATTATTTATTTTTTATTATCGTCTTCTTAAGTAGTATTAGTTAATGCGGGGGTTGAATAGTTAAATTTAATTTTAGAATTTGTTTTTAGATTTTATTGTGTATAAAATGTCAGAGATTAAAATTTTAAAAATAAATAGTTATTAAGAGTCAAATTTAAAATGAAGTGTAGGTGTATCGGAAACTAAATATATGAAAAATTGGGGACAGAAGTGGAATTTTTACGAGGGAGAGAAAGGGGATACAGATTTTTTTTATTCATATTAGACAAGAAAGGTAAAACTTTCTTGCTCTTTTTTCTATTATTATTTCCCCTTACTACAAACACTTTTTTTTTTGTAGTAAATGAAAATAAAACTTGTAGTAATTGAATATTTGATTATAGCTGTAGTATTGTATTCAGGATAATAAGGAATAATTCCCAATGCAGCCAAATTTATTTCATTCGATTTTAATAAAAAATACTAATCACTTGCTGACGTTTCGGTTCGGGTTTGAACCATCATCGATAATAAATAATTTTGGGCCGAATTAAGTCTATTTTTTTCACCTTACCTGTGACTGTGATTTATTAAAAGAAGAGAAAAAATTTTGAATTTTCTCTCTAATAAAAGGTAAATATTAATAAATGCATTTGACCTTTAACTTATAATTCACATGAATATCCAAAACTAATTCTCAAATTTTTCTTTTTAGGGCACTTAAAAAATAAAAAGAAGAAAATCGAAAAACTAAAAGTCAGATGATGTGCTTAGTTACATCACACTTTATAATAAATAGACAGCGAAGATAAAAAAGACAATTTTTTCTCAGCTTATTTCCTTTTTTCAAGAGATCGGCGTCAAAATCTTTTAAATTTCTTCTTTTATTCCGTAATGGAATTTTATTTTAATCAAACACCGATCAAATACTCAAAGGTAAATTTTTTTATTAATTTTTTATCCAATTGAAATAAATTGTCGCATGAGACGGGATGCCAATCCGTAAACCTTGTCCAGCACGTTACCCATTACACCACAAATTTTGAAGTTTATTCAGAGTGACAAACTTGAATGAAACCAGCTTCCATAATCCAGCAGTTTTTATTTCATTTTTACATCAATAGTCTCTCAACAAAGGATGAATGAAAATATTCCTTTCTCAACTTGTTCACAAATCCATACCTGAGGACAAATCTCTTTACAAATTGAAATTGATGGACAATCAACAGTTTGAAGGAAAAAATTCAATCGTTATACTTGTAAAATAGAGAGAAGAATTTTTTAATTATACACAAACTACTAGAGAGAGGCATCTACTCAAAGGATCGTGTCTCATCGAAGAGTTTTAAGAAGAAGAATTTTGGATTTTCTCGCTAATAAAAGGTAAATATTAATAAATGCATTTGACCTTTAATTTAAAATTCCAAACCAATTCTCAAATTTTTTTTTAGGCGCTTATTCAAGAGATCCGCTTTTAAATTTTTTCTTTTATTCTGTAATGGAAGAATCGCCTCACTCGATACAGCCTGCTATTAACCCAAGACCGAATTCATGCAGTATTTTCAACAAATTGCTTTCAAATACTTGATGGCCAGGCGCTTCCTAAATGTCACAGTTTTCACTATCTTGATTCCTGAGTCGGAGATTATGGGAAACCAACGGATGAGATTGCTGGGCGTATAAATGTCAGTTGGCTTAAATAGCGAGAATGCACCGGAATTCTTTGTGACCGACGGATGCCGATTTATTTGAAGTCGGCAATCTACCGGAAGGCTGTGAGGCCGGTTGCTCTGTATTCGACCGAGACATGGGCCTCCACGAAGAGAAGCAAATCGGCACTGCATGTGATGGAGATGCGGATGGCCAGGTGGTCCCTTGGTGTCTCCAGACTTTACCGCATCCTCAATGATACCATCAGGACCAGGTTTGACATAGCGCCAATCACTGATAAGAGGCGCGAATGGCGTCTCCGCTGGTTTGGATTTGTCGTACGCCAAAAGACTAGTGGTGTGGCGAGGACGGCGCACAATATGGGGCTCCTCTGACGACAACGCAAAAAGCACCTAGGATGACTTGGTTTCTTCGGGTCAAGAGAGACATGACCGAGCTTGGCCTGTCAGAGACAACAGATTTGGATAGGGGTGAGTGAAGGGAGAGAATAAAGTCTGCCGACCCCGCACCGCGAGGCGAAGAAAAAAGAAGAAGATTATGTAATGGAATTTTATTTTCACACACCGATCAAATACTTAAAAGTAAATTTATTTTTTATTTTATTTTTTTAAGGTCTTTTTCGGCATCTAAGGCCATTGAGACCCCATCCCTATTTATTTCAAATGATTTGTAGTCAAATCAAATGAAATAAACGAAGTAAATTTAAGTAAAATAAAAGTAAATTTAATAATAAAATAAAATTAATATAGAATGGAGGAGAGCAAGTACAGGTGCAGCAAATAAAGAGAGCCTTTGGATGCCAAATGCCGAAAAGGAGACGTTTCGGACAAAATTTTATTCGTCCATCCTCAGTCCCCTTGTAGGTTATAAACTAATTAGGCACAAGGTTGTCATTGTTGTTGCCGCACAAATTCGTGCACATGTATATTTTTTTATAAAAACAGGCGACTGTTTAATGCTTCGTGAGAGTCTATAAGATAATGAAATTAAATAATTAAATAAGTAAAAATAATCTATAGACTCTCACAAAGCATTAAACATTCGCCTGTTTTTATAAAAAAATATAAATGTGCACAAATTTGTGCAACAACACTGAGGACTGAGGACTGAGGATGGACGAATAAAATTTTGTGCGCGACGTCTCCTTTTCGGCATTTGGCATCCAAAGGCTCTCTTTATTTGCTGCACCCGTACTTGCTCTCTTCTATTCCATAACATCAACAGCAACTTGCTTATAAAATTAATATAGAAAGTGTGCTGATTGAATTTTTTTCTTTCTTAATAATTAGAATGCTTTTTTTTCAGGTTGGATGACGATATTCTAACAAATTTATGAAATTCTTAAAATTCGATCCTCAAGTAAGATGCCATTCAGAAAGTTTTTATCTGTCGCTCCTTCTTAATTTTCAAGTTTATTCAGAGTGACAAACTAAAATGAAACAAGCTTCCCTTATCCAGCTGTTTTTATTTCATTTTTACATCAATTTATTCTCCAACAATGAATGAAAGAAATTATTTTTTTCTCAACTTGAACTCATATCCACACCTGAGGACAGATCACTTAACAATGAATAATCAGCAGCCAGTTTGATGGAACAAATTTAATCTTTGTGAGTGTGAGAAAGAATTCATTCATTCATCTCCATCAAGATCATTATACTTTTAAAATTGAGAGAAGAATATTTAAAAACTGCTAGAGACAAGGCATCTCTACTTCGTCTAATCGAAGAGCTTTAAGAAAAAGCTCTCAATTAATTTTTTGAGGGGCATGGAAGGAACCTCTACGCGGTGCTCCCTAGAAACGATGTCAGACTTAAGGCACGACTAATCCTTTCAAATAAAACGCCAAGACTCTTCAAAGAATATATGAAGAATTCTTCAGCTATTCTTTTTCGATGAAGTATAAAACAAAAATATAAAAACTCAATTTGTTAATTTGCACTGCACACAGTGGTTCTAAATCCTGAAAACGTGGTCAAAAGTCAACTAATGGTTCGTCGTTTTCAAAGTTAAAATTACCAAGTACCTGTTGAATAATTGGCTTTTCAAGTAGAAGAGGTATCCAATAATGAAAAAAATACATTAATCCGGAATTATTATTTATACATTCATTTTAAGATGTTATAATGTAATCGGGATTCGAAGAACATTGCAGTCAGGTAATTAAATAAATTTTAATTTTTTATTCGCCGACTTTTCGGTCGCCAATCATGACCTTCATCATGGCCTATGATCATCACATTATCATTATCACGCAAATTTATATTAATATTAGTCTTTTTTGGTCATCATCATTTTGTGCTATGAGATTTTTTATTGATCATTCTTATTTAAATATTAAAAATATTTTTTAATTATAATTTATTTTAAACTTCCTTCCCTGGTGTCGCCATTATATCCAACATGCGATGCTTGTAAATTATTAAAAATGGTATTCATTCGTTGCTTTGAGAGTCCAAGAGATGAACAAAGAAATTCATGAAGAACCTAAAAATAATAAAAAAAACTTATGAATAAAAATTGAAGAGTAATAGTTTTTCTGTTTTTTTTTTCTTTTAGGATATCTATCAAAGGACTGACACATTTGAAAAGTCTACTACCATGGAATTTTATCCCTTCAAGATATGCCTATTCTGACAACCAAATGTTTCCAACATTGATTTGGCCAGCATCCAGCTGCTGTAGCATACATAGCGTTTGCAATTTATCTTGGTTGAGTAAGGAGATGGATTTCGACCCTTAGACCGGGGTCCCACGTGTAAATATACAAGGTCAGACAAAATTCCTATCCCCTAGATCAGAGGTTCTTGAACTTGTGTCGTTGCGGACCCCCATTGAACTTTTTTTCTTGCGGACCCCTATACATACAAATAATTTTTTAACTAGAAACCGTGGACCACAGTTTAAGAACCCCTGCCCTGGATGACTCTTTGCAAAATTTATTTAATTAATATATGATAATTTTTAAATTAAAATATTTAAATCTCCCTATTAACCCCCCTTACTTATTTTTTAATTTTTTGATATTTTCTTTAGAGATATTTCAAAAGGATTAAGGAATCTTTCCAAAGAATATCTGCGGTTATAGAAAAGAATTTAAAAAATTATTTATATTTATTTAGAATTTATATATATATACAATTTTTTTTTTTTGTCTTTTTTTCTTAAACTCTTCCTTCCATAATATCGCCATCATATCCAACATTTGGTGCTTCCAAATTATGAAAAATAGTATTCATACGATCCGGAGGAATTCCAAGGGAGGAAATTAGGAATTCATGTAGTGCCTAAAAAAAGAATATTTTATAAAGAACAAAATAGTTTTTGACTTTCTACCTGGAGTTCTTATGTTATCCAGTGAGGGGCTGGTAATATGTTTTCTTATATAATTGTCTTGTAAAATGGCTCAGAGATTTATAAGGTATATAATTTATTAATTCGAGGCCTATTTTGAAAAAAATAAAAATTTTGTATTTCCTCTTATTGGAGAGCAACTCTTTAAAAGTAAAATATATTAATGAGATTTTTTACCTGGCAGTTTTATACACAGAACACTCAAAGTGGGGGATATGCTGTAATTTTATTATTAAAAATAATAAGTTACAGCTAGACGGGTTTCAAGAAGAAAGGGGGAGGGAAGGGGTCTTTTTTTTTTTTTTTTTGAAAAACAGTTTTTGCAAAATTGTGATAATGAGACAAGTCCCTCTTAAAATAGTCCCTTAGTTCCGTCTCTGGTTATGGATTGGTGCAGTCAGATGATAAATAAAAACAAATTTATACACAAGTCACGCGCACTTAGGCTCAACAAGTAGTTACTTTTTTTTTTAATCTCACATGTTGCGCATCCTTTGCTATGCCACTGATTAAAAATTCGTATGTTTTTGATTTGAAAAAAATTAATAAAAATAATAATACCTTCGTGTGTTTTCTATTTAGTTCCGGTGATATTTGACCAATTGATGCAAGGGATGTTGTGCAACAAGGTTCCATAGTTCCTCCAAAGCTCATCGGCACATCATTATTAACAACAACCACACAAAGCTAAATAAAAAAATTAAATAAGTAAACTATAAATTAACAATAAATATTCAGACTAACATTTTCAGGTTTATTTAAAGTAGTTGCCATAACTTTTGTTGCCTTTTTAAAAAATTCCTCAGAGAATTTACTTTTTGGTAAATTTGTAATAATTGTAAAGATAGGCATGTTTCTTCTTTATTAAACTCTGCTAACAGCTGATCTTGAATGAATGCTTAGAAACAAGTCAGAGTATTAATTTATATAACTGATATATGACCTTGAAAACATTTTAATAGATAAGATATAATTCAATTGAATATCATTATCGGCTATAATTCTTGAGTATATTATTTGGCGACAAAAATAGAAATAAAATATAATTTATTATATTTATATAAATTTTATACTAAAAATAAAAAATTTATTCATACCTATATATCAATATATTGGGGCGTAACTAGGATTGCCCCTGGGATTGTTATGATTTTTTCTCATGTTTAGTATCAAGCACGATTCTTCTGAATTTGGGTTAATAATTATTTAAAATAAATGCATAGGATTTTTAAATAAAATTTCAAAGGGCAAAATATACAGGCGACATGACTATATTGTTTTGAATTTGACCTAATTCCTCAGATTTTCCAAATCCCTGTTCCATTTCTTCTTTCTCAAGGCGTATCTCGCTATTCTCATTTCCACCCCATCCAGCTTTCCCAGTGGCTTAACGAATTTTAGCTGGGCCCCGCCGCAACCTTTTTTCGGGTCCCATTCAGGGCCGGATTTAAGAGTATGCCGCCCCCAAAAACGAAATTTTTTTCCCTCTTTGCTTAATTTTTTCCCCTCCCGTGAAAAGCATTTTAGCTTTTTTTTTAGAGAAACGAAATATTTGCCGCTTTGCGGAAAATTTTTCCCCATCCGTGAAAATCAGTTTACCTTTTTACCCGCGGGCCCCCCAAGGTCCGGGACCCCCCCGTATTGCGGGCTTTGTGGCGGTGTAAGTTACGCCACTGAGCTTTCCTCCTGGGCCAGCTCGAGCAGCCACCGTTTTAAATATCATACTTTTGGCCTTGTACTTTAATCTTCGGTTTCACGACATCCTTTGAATCATCTAGTTCGCTCCCTTTCAAGTCCTCCATCAGAAGCCAGGATATCTAATGATAAAAAAACACCAGTTTTTTAAACGCTTTTGAGGAAGAAAGGAAACAAGGAATCTTTCCCAAAGAATAAATATCAACAGATATAAAACAAAACGTTTTTATTTATTTAGAATATTATATATATACGTATATGCAACAGTTTTTTATTTTTTTATTAAGCTTCCTATATCTACTCCTTTCATAATATGTCCATTAAATCCAATATATGATGGGTCTATAGGATGAAAAATAGTATTTATACGATCCATAGGAACTCCAAGAAAGGAAGAAAGGAATTGATGTAGTTCCTAAAAAAAAAAAAAAATTAATTTATAAAAAACAAATTTTGACTTTCTTAAATTATTTATTTAGGGTCAAGGAAGGGTGAGGAGTTACATCCGCCTTAAAATTTATTGTCGGCAAAATAATGTTTTGGTTAATATAAATAATATTTTCCCCAAGTTATAATTGGTAATATTATAAATGAGTGGATTTGACTTTGTGTCATAATATTTAAAAAATCATTTATATATATATATATATATATATATATTTACATATTTACATATTCTATAAATACTTTAACCACTTTTCAACATAATACAACAAAAATCCAATTGTAAGATTTGCAATTATTTTTTCAACAAGTTAATATAATTTATATATTTCAGTCAACTGAAGATGGAGAAGATAAAATTTTTTGGAATGACTTCAAATTTAATAAGCATCCGAACACTATCTATTTGCTACCACTACTTGCTCGTGAAGCCATAAAGTATAAATTGCCGCCAAGCCTGACAAGAATAAAGGACAACAGACATCAAGATCATTGTCAACAAGCCACGCTCACATCTGGATGAGTAGCCCAAGAGGAAGAGTGGCTACCACCGCCGGAAACCACCGATCCTCGTATTTATATTGTAAAGTCTTAATGGCAAACAAAAATTTTCATAATTCTCATTATTCAAATGCGAAGTTATACTTTGGAGTTAGTTTTTATCTTGTAGTTTAATATACAGGACCAATATTAAGAAGCACAATGAGAGGCAATATTAAAAAGCACCCCCATGCGTTTTGTAATGTGATTATTTAATTTTTTTTTATAAAATAAGATGAAATTCTTGAAATTCTCTTATACGTTTCAACCACAAAAGTTCCTATAAAAGATTTTCATATTTCTTTTAAAAACAATGAAATAATCACATGGCGCTGTAATATATTAAACCAAAGTGATGGTCAAAATATTGAATTTCACTCCACTATAAAATAACACATAAGAGGACGTAGCAAACAGACGCAGGAAGGAGGCCTTTAGGCAGTCGAAATTTCGGCCCCCCTCCCCTCCACGAAATGTTCAAAATGTTCCTACGGGACTAGTGGAAAATTCTCTAATTGAAAGTTGTCTGTCTTGTCAAACCAGATTTTTTGTGTCATAATTTGATAAGGATAGCGAATAGCAGCCAGGAAAAATCAAATCAGACAAAAAATCGATCAAATTTTTTGTCTGATTTGATTTTTCCTGGCTGCTATTCGCTATCCTTATATATATATATTTTTTTAATTTAATTTAAGGTCTTTTTCGGCATCGGATGCCATTTGAACCCCGTCCCTATTTATTAAAATTGATTGGTAACCAATACAATTTAAATTAATTTTGTGGTTAAAACCAATTTTGGACGATTTTAACCATTTTTGAATAGATTCTTGTTTCGTAAAAATTGTCTTCAAGCTCAACAAAATGTCAATTTTTTAAGTCTATCAAGAAAGTCAATCTCTAATTGAAATATCCGTAAAAATAATAATAATACCTTGCTGTATATTTTATTTTGTTCCGGTGAAATATTTTCAATTGATGCAAGAGATGTTGCGAGACAAGGTTCCGTAGTTCCTCTAAAGGCCATCAATTCATCAGCATTAACAATCACCATAAACAACTAAATAAAAAAAATCATATAAGTATATATAAAACTATAAATATTAATAAATATATCAAACCAACAGATTCATGTATATTCATAGCAGTTGCCAAAATTGTTGTTGATTTTTTAAAAAATTCTTCATTGAATTTACTTTTTGGTAAATTCGTAGTAATTGTAAAAATAGGCATTTTTCTTCTTTATTATGATATGAAATTAACTTACTTCTAGAATGAATGCTCAGAATCCAGTGGGAGGAAAGATTTATATATACTTATCAAATATGTGTCCTTGATCATAGATAAGATTCAATTGAATTGATTCATTGTTCATTATCGGCTATAATTATTTAAATAGTACTAGGCCTCGGAGAGGGGGGGGGGATTGTCTGGGATTGTGCGAGTGAAATTAGAGGTGAGGAAGCGAAAATCATGTATAGAGAGATATTAATATTTATATAATTGTTGTTTATTTGAGAGATTACTTGTCGAAAAGATTAGCAGGTGTAGGGCTTGTATTAAAAGCAAACTTGCTGTTTTTCTCTTTATTGAAATTCTTAAATTTGGCCTACCATATAGCGCAGTATTATAGTTTCGGTTAAAATTAACCATTATCAATTTATAAAAATAATACAGTAGAACCTCGCTTAGCGGTCACCTCCTATAACGAGTAAAACAAATTGTAAAAGAATGACTTGCTTAACGAGCGACATTTCGTATAACGAGTCACAAGGATATTTATTGGGATTATGCGTACATATTTAGGTCTTTTCAAATGCATATTTTGGTGCATATCGAACTGAACTCTATTTATGATTGCTTCATTTCATTGGCTTGGCTAGATTACTTACTGGGGTGGTGGGGGGGGGTGCCACCATAACCGAAGAAATAATGCTATTAATAACGAACGGAGGGTCGCGGGTTCGCATCCCGTCTCAGGTGACAAAATTTATTTAAATTGAATTTGCTACAAATCAATTTAAATAGGTTGGGGTCTAATTGGCCGAAAAAGACCTTAATTAAATAAAAAAAAAAAAAAATAATAACGAACGGAAGTTAAAATAAGAGTTGATATTATAATTAATATAGATTTTATTTAAAAATTTACAAACAATCGTTTAAGCTTATATTAATTTTAGGTATCAAAATATATTTTTTATTTATTAACAAGTATGTTTATCAAAATAATTATTTTCCAAAAATTTCATGGAAGGTAGTTTTTTGATAGCCAACCTCTTCAGCTTTAGCATCTTTAAAAAAGATGTATAAACGAGAATCGGGGATGCCCAAATGTGTTGAGAAATGTTCATGAAGAGCCTGAAAACAAAAGAATATATGATATCATGTTTTGTTTAAATGGAATCGTTTCAAGGTTTTAGTAAATTTATTTAGAGAAAACAAAGCTGTGACATCTTTGTTGTTTGTTTTTTTTTAATTTTTATTGTTCTCGTTTTCTTGGATTTAACTCACCATTTGACTCTAAATTTAGTGTTATGAAATAGTGGTTTTTAATGTTATTGAGATATAATTAAATTGATAGATGATTTTGCAAATATAAAATTATGAAATGTTGCATATAATTATTTATCTTTTTTTTTTTATATCTTATCAAGTTTTTGATATATATTATATTTAGCTTTCAATATATTTGCCAAACAATTATAATCAAAATGATAGTATATTGTTTATAACTTAAATAGATAGAGAGATCTCATATAGGGTGCTCAATGTATAGAACATAATTAAAGTATACAGTTATATATATATATATATAGCCAAGTCGTTTTCAATACTCCCTTTATTCTTCTTTATTCTATATTATAGAACTATTTATTTATAATTTTTCATGGGGGGGGGGGGGGTTGGACCTCCATGTTCCCCCCTCCCCCGGTTAAGGCCTTTTTCACTAAAAGGTTGATATTTTAATATTAAATAAATAACGGTAACAAAATTATAGGGTAAAATATAAAAAAAAAAATTTAATTTATAATTTACCACTTCAAAATTTTGAAACAAATAAAATTTTAAAGAGAAGAAAAAGATAAAATAATTTTCTTATCTGCTTGAATTTTTTAAAATTATAGTGTTCCACCAGACTTGAGGCCTGGGGTGAGACCACTGTACAGTGAGCGCCACAATTAAGTCCCCACCTGATAGCTTTAGCCTTAAGTATATGGTATAGTATATGGTGTATAGTGAAATAATTTTAATGACTGAAAAAGTAAAACGTAAAATCTGGTTCAGATGATTTTATTTTACCTTTTCAAATTCAAAATTGTTTCACCATTTACCATATTCCATACCATATAGTTAAGGCTAAAGCTATCAGGTGGGGACTTAATTATGACGCTCATTGTACAATTCAGAGGAGACTTTGCCAATGTTGAATTATTTGGGTCAAGCTGAACTCGTCGTTGAATTGAATTAATAAATATTATTGAATAAAATTACTTTAGCATGTTTTTTATTCTCATTGATTCCAAGTTGTCCGATGCTCATGACGATTGCATGTCCGCAAGGATCTGTACTTCCACCCCAAGCCATTGGAAGATCGGGTATAATTGAGACGGTGCAATACTGGAAAATTTAAAATAAAACTTGATAACATAAGAGTAAAAAACTATGAGGTATGAGAAAAATTTAAATAAAATATATATATTTATCTTTTGTTTTTTAAAAACATGCAATTTTAAAATATGTTAACTAAACATATGTCGACATAAAAAATATGGTGTAACAAGCACAAAACACAACTTTTTCTTACCAAAAGTAAAAGAAAGTTGTGTGCTGTGCAACCAGTTACACCAGATTTCTTGCCCGGCAAATGAAATGTATATGTTTATAATAATTTAAAACGCCTTTTCTCGAATTGTTGAATTTCGGACTTTCGCCACTCTGATTCTCAGTAGGCAATATATATATATATATATATATATTATATACAAAACAAATAAAAACCTTTTAATAAGTAATATTTATAGTTAAATACTTAATTATACTCAAAAATTTCAATTATTTTATAAAATTCATTTCAAAATCTAAAGTCAATTTAAATAAAAACTTATAACAAATGAAATTAAAATGCAAATTTCCTTTGATGACAGTCTCAATCATACATTATTTCCTTCCTACCTTGGCAATTCTTTATTGTCATCTATTTTAAATAAGCAATAAATTTCATGAAATACTTTTGGAAGAGTGCCTAAAAGGGGAAAGAAAGCATCGGTGATAAAAAAATTTTAGGTCAACTAATTTTGCTGTGTTAGTGGCTAGAAAAATGATTTTTTCTCTACTTTAAAGCTAAAGCAGGATTATTTTATTTTTCATTAAATAATTATCCTATTAAAGCATTCCAAAAAAATAACTATAATAATCCTTAAATGATATTTTACTTTTATCTTTTTTAAAACACTTGGTTTTACGAATATCTAATTTTAACTCCTTGAACTCGGGTGAAGAAAGAAGTTTTTCAAAGCCTCAACTAAAAAGAACTTCTTCTTTCTTCACCCGATTATTCCCGCGATGCGGAGTCGGCGGAATTTGTCATTCATGGGTTTTTGCGACCGGGAAGGAATAGAACATAACAGGCCGGCCCGTTACACGGTCAGGTTATATATATATATATATATATATAATAGCCTACTTTCGGTTCAGGTTGATTTTTCAAGAAGAATTAATGTTGGATTGTGAAATAATTATAAGGTTCAAGGCAAAAGATCAATTGGCAAGCGAGAGAATTCTTGTCAAAATAATTTTGAAGTTTGGATGGATCGGTTAATATTTAGAACTCTCATTAGTATCTAGTTGATAAGAAGAAGAGTGCTAACTAAATATAGATTTTTTTACTCAATTATATAATGTTTTTTCCATTATATTATATATCATTTATACTTTTTTCTTACTTCCCTTTAAAGAATTTCTATTTTGTCTAATGACCGGTGCCCAGGACCAAATCTAGGGGGGGGGGGGGACGGCAATTAAAGAAAGATTTACTAAAAAAAAGGTAAAATGATATGAATTTTGTATAGAAAATTTTAAGGAGGGGACGGCAAATTAAATTTTGCCCCCCCCCCCCCCCTTAAAAAATCTCGTAGTTCCGGCCCTGCCGGTGCCTATCTACCATCTCGTGGGGACATTTTAGCTGTACATAATTTTCCCTTATTGTGCATATTTGATTATTTTATAATGCATTAATGCATGCATACTTTAAGGTTTGATTGTGTCCGGGCTCTACTAATCAATAAATTAGTATATTTTACCCTAATGGTGCGTTAAATTCTTATAAAAATATTTTTTGGATTACTCTAAATAAAATTTACCCCGTCCAACATTCGACCAGTTATTAACAAGATAGATTCATCCCTCCATCTCCTCATTTAACTTTCCTCTTGGATGTACTGTTAATCGTGAATAAACTTTCTGACCAACTGGTTATGGGGTCGTGGTAACAATTTCTAGGATTTTTTTAGACTACCACGGTTCCTATTTATCTAAATTAATTGACAGTCAATTTAATTTAGAAAAATTTCGTTATTCAGGGCGTAAAAAGAACTTCTAATCCCTAGGACATGAGAGTAAGATGGTTATTAAGCAAAAGAATAAATTATTTTTTAACAGAGAAAGTGAAAATAAAAACGGGATTTTGGATATTAGAGATCAAAAATTTCATGAAAAAAAAACATGTAACGAGTGCTAGGGAAAAAGAACATTTTGTTAGAAAAAAGAGAATAGAATCTTAATGTTTCCATCATAAATTTTTTATCAAGTTATTAAAGAATTAGTATCACAAATAGTAAGAGGTAGGAAATTTAATTAAAAAAAAAAAAAATAATCTTACATTTTCAGGTTTATCTAATATCTTCGCCAAAAGGGCAGTTGTATTTTTTAGAAATTGATCCGTAATTTTTGACTTGGGAACATTTGTTTGCAGGGATAATATAGGCATTTTGAATAAAAAATCAATAAACTATTAAATAGCTGAAAGTACGATTATTTTTATATGTTTATCACAAGGTCAATTCATGACTTTAATTCGACTTGCCTCCTTTTCATCATTGCTGCCATATATATAATAAAAAATATTTAACGAGATTAGTGTTTTTGGCATAAATTCCTCTTTTTAAAGTAATTTAAAAATTACCATTCAAAATATATAAAAAAAAATAAAGTAAGTTCAAAATATATATATATACAGTATATAATATTGAGATGATGGCTGAACTATTAATAGATATGAGTAGGATGGCAGCCAGGAAAGAAATCAGACAACAATTTAATCAATCTTTATCTAATTTTATTTCGATTGTCGACGTTTCGGACGCAAATCGCGCGACCCTTTCTCAAGACAATCGATAGTTAATAAAATACAGATGGGCGTATTTTGTTTATAAACAATATAAAAACACAATTCACGGGTGTGAGATGCATTGTTTCTTGCTGTATATATTTGATAGCATTCTTTGACGCCTTTAGCATTAAATCAATGTATATATATATAGAGATATATATTTATATATATATATATAAGTTTACGATAAGGAGAAAAAAAACCAGCTTCCATTTTCTCTCTCGCTACTTCAATTTAATTGCAAATATTTCGGCTCCTATACAGAGGTCACCCTATCGAACATCCTAAATAATATTTGCCCCTGTCCAACAATAGACCAATTTTTTTTTCTTAAATTACTCTTTTTTCCCATTCACGCCAACACACACACACACATGCACAGTCTTTTCGACAACTTAGGCCATATATAAAATTTTGATTTGAATCCACACTCTTTCATTTTAAAATTTTGACTGTATATATATAAACTGGACTGTATTTGAATAAGTAGTCGACTTGAAGTAGTATCCTGTAGGCCATCTCGAAAATAAGAGACCATCAATTCTGAGAGATCCTCTCAAGAAAAATGATTCAGGATCTAAAACTTCCAGAATCATAAAAACCTCTAAGTTGAATACTATATTAAAATGGCAATAAATCTTTAAATTAATGATTAGATATGTTCTTAATTATCTCAATTGAGAATAGATTAATTAACGTTGGTATTGTTAGAACAAGTACCTGATTTAATATAATGGAATATAATGGAAACAAATGGAATTTACAATTTAATATGATTAGGCCTATGTGATTTTAATAGAAGCTCTTTGTCAAAAGGTAAAGAAATATATTAATCTATATTCTGTAAAAAGGAATTGCCTTTATTGTTCAATCATGACATTCCGGGAACAGTCTCAAATATAAACATTCTTCAATTTTAAATTTAATACTAAAGTATTTACATTAATATCATCTTGATAAGTTAGTTTTAATTATTTGTAAATTTCCCCATAAGTCGTCTTGCCATCTAAAAGAAAAATAATCATTTTAATATATAAATAAGCAATAAGATTATTAATTAATGGATTTCAGTTATTTTATTTAAAAGAATTAATAAACTCACAACAAAAATAGGCATTTCTTTTCTTTCCTCTTTTGCAACAAAAACTTCTTTCTCTTGCATTTTAGACCAACTCCAGTGAATTCCAATAATCGCGGGAATCATAACAATAGCGACAAGATTTTTATTTAAAAAATCTTTGTAATTTGCCATATTAATATACCTACAAAAATATTTCTTTTAAATGTATTTGTTTAAAAAAAAATCGTTTGAAACTAACCTCAACTGACGTTAAGCTTATATAAAAAATATATAGTTTTATTTAATCGATAATAGATAAAATATTATTTATTTTTGTATATAACTCTTTAATATATACATTAGGGGAATAATTAAAAATTCTGACAATTGTAAAATTTTGGAAATATCGTTGTTACTGGTGACACTGCCAATCAGCTGTCAATATCATAGATAATAACCTTAAAAAACCAAGAGAATGTAAGTTTCGATCACAGGCAGATGAAAATATATTTAAATTCATTGGATACCATTTGATCCAAACCTGGATATGGATTATAATAAAGAAAATATATTCTTAAAGCCAATAGTATAAGCCAAGTTCAGGGATATGTCATGGATAATCAAGAAGTTAGATTAGTGAATTTTGTTTAATTCGATAGAGGCTCCTTTTTGGCTGACATCCTCTCTCCCTTCATCATTTGAATCGCTGAACAGCCACTTCTCTTATCAACATCTTTGAATTTTGTTTATATTAAAGGGCCTTTATGTTTCTGATACCAAAGGTCAAAGGTTCGCAGTCGGTCCCAGGCGACAAAATGTTATTATCTCAATTGAATATGTACCAATCAATTGAAATAATTAGGAACAGGGTCTGATGCCGAAAAAGCCGAATTTAAAATAAGGGCCTTTATATTTAATAATGAAATCAGTGATCTAAAAAGAAATTGAAGAGAAAAAAACGCTATATTTTCAGCAATTGTTTTTAATTCGTTAGTAAGGCAATATTTCCAGATATTTCGGAGACCTATCGGCACTCCTTCCTCAGTGGATTTCACCTCAATTCACCACATTACGGCCCTTACAATTAAAACGCTTGGAAGCGACATGTTATATCAAATGATTAATAATTGCTGATCATATAACATGTCGCTTCCAAGCGTTTTAATTGTAAGGGCCGTAATGTGGTGAATTGAGGTGAAATCCACTAAGGAAGGAGTGCCGATAGGTCTCCGAAATATCTGGAAATATTGCCTTACTAACGAATTAAAAACAATTGCTGAAAATATAGCGTTTTTTTTTCTCTTTAATAAACCAACTTCAGCAACACCACTTGAGGAGAATCTAAAAAGAAAGTTAAATTTTTTTAAATTGTACCGATAGCTACCGGGGGACGTTCAACACGCTAATTCCTCGGGGTAGCCCACCCGAAGTTACGCTGAGCTTGGCTACATAGAACTTTAATTATAATAATAAGCTGGCGCTGTCACTGATGAAATTGGAATGCAATCCAAAAGCTTTCAAATTTTTGGGGGTTAAATACATATATTATAAAGCAAAAATAATGAAAAATTTGGACCACAAGAATTTTATAAATGGGGGCCGCCCCCCTAACTCCGCCCATGGATACCATCTCTCTTTTCTATCGGTTACAGTAGTAAAGTGATCATCAAACGATATCATGGGCACGAAATGAGAATATTTTAAAGAGCATTTAGAAAATTATTGATTTATGAATTTTATTTTAAATCGGTCAAGCTGATTAAGTGAAACGGCCTTTTTTGGAATCAGGAAACATCAAAAAGTATATTTCCATTAAAATCAAATTTTTGATAAGATTGCAATAATTTCTAACTATTATATATATAGTCTATATATATATATATATATGTGATATTGAACTTTTTTAGAGACTTTCTGAGAAACCATTACACCATAACATTGAACTTTTTTATATAATTTAATATATTGATACACACAATGAAAAATTAGAAAAAATTTTATTTCAATATTTAAAAAGACAGAGAATTTGTTGATTAAACACTTAAATTGGAATAAGCAGAAATGATTTTAAAAGAAAAAAGAAAAAAAAATATATATATATATATATATATATTCTGAAAGGTTTCCGCGACTGGATGTATGCGAAGATAAGTTGGGTTGAGTCGCGTGTCTCAACATCACACGCGACTCAACCCGAGAAAACTTATCTTCGTATATATATATATATATATATTAATACTTGTAAATAATAATAAAGATTTATATCATGATGCAATTGAAGAACCCTATATATACAATTGCACAATTTCGCAATTTAATTGCTTTTATTTTCAAATTAGTTTTTTCACTTTTACTGATGAACAATGTGATACATAAAAAAAGGTATATATTACTTAGCACTTGTAAGGCAAATTGACAGATTCAGAACAATATTTTAAATAAAAATAAAAATATCTTCATGCACTTTGTATCATTATTGAACAATCTAAAGTGACTTTAAATTTATTTATAAAATGATGGATAATGTCCCGAATCATCCTGTTGATATTGATTAACCCCAATTACGATCAAAAATTTAGAGATGTCATCTTTTTTATGTATAAATGCCTCATGTAAAGGTGTTCTTTTTGATATTCCTCGTGAATTTTTATCTGCACCCCTTTCTATTAATAATTTAACCATTTCTAAATTTCCAACTATAATTGCTTTATGAAGTGGTCTAGAGTGGGAATTATCTTCAGCTTCAAAATTTGCTCCTTTCCCAAGCAGATATTCAACTATTTGTGAATGGTTAAACATTACAGCAATATGCAAGGGTGTTAAGTTTAACTTATTTTTTACTTCAATGTCTGCTCCTTTTAAAACGAGATATTCAACTATTGGCAAACAGTCATTTTTAATAGCAATATGCAGGGGTGTTAATTCATAGAGAGTTTTAGCTTCAATATTTGCTCCTTTTGAAACAAGATATTCAACTATTGGCAAATAGTTCTTTTTTGTAGCAATATGCAGAGGTGTTGAACCATCAAGAGTTTTAGCTTCAATATTTGCCCCCTTTGAAAGGAGATATTTAATTAAATGTAAATTGTCATTATTTAATGCAATGTGAAGTGGGGTTAAGTCTTTAGCATCTTTAGCCTCAATATTTGCACCTTTTGAAATGAGATATTTAACTTTATTAAAATTATCACAAATTATTGCATTTTGGAGTGGGGTTAAGACTTTAGCATCTTTAGCTTCAATATTTGCTCCCTTTGAAAGGAGATATTCAACTATTTGCATATGGTCATTATTTAAAGCAATATATAAAGCGGTTGAAATATTACCATCTTGAGCCTCTAGATCTGCTCCTTTCTCTGTTAAACATTTAACTATATTTAAACTACCAATTCTGACCGCTTTATGAAGTGGTCTAGATACAGAGTAATCTTGAGCTTCAATATTTGCTCCCTTTGAGAGCAGGTATTCAACTATTGGTAATTCATTATTATTTACAGCAGTATTCAAAGGCGTTAATCCATCAATATCTCGATTCTCTACATCTGATCCTCTCTCTATTAAATATGTACAAGCGGTTAAATTTCCTTTTGAAATGACATTATGCAATGGAGTTTGTAAGCAGTTACATTTATCTTCTAAATTTGCTCCATTTTCGATGAGATAATGCATTAATTCTAAATTGCAATTTTTCGAGGCCAAAAGCAGTGGCGTATTTCCTTCTGAATCTTGAGCATTAATATTCGCTCCATTATTAATAAGAAGCTTAACAATTTCCATTTGATTATTTCTTGTCCCACAAATGAGTGGCGTCTCTTGATTATTATTTTGAACTTCACATATATCCTTATTATATTTTTTCATTTCTAAAAAAAAATTTAAGATATCTTTAAAGCCTTTTCTTGAAGCAATATGAAGTGGTGTATCCCCATTAGAATCTTTATTAGGACAACTGAACCAATATTTGACTGCGGCTAAAAAACCACATTCGACGGCCTCGTTTAAGCTTGTCGTACCCCAAGGATGAAAGAATGAATCTTCATTAGAATTCTGAAAATAGAAAATTGTTCATAATTACTTGCTAAAGAGAAAAGTTATATACATAATAAAATATGCCAATGATTGATCTATTTTTGGTATAAAACTTGTGCTATAAAACCTGACACCCAAATGACCTCTGTTCTTTTTTTGTGGCAAAGCATTTATTTTATTTTAGAAAGATAACTTTTTAGTCATTTTTTTACATTTATTTTTTTGGTCAAATTAAACCTTAACTTTAACAATTTGAAAGGATATATCCCTGTATATATAAACTGTATATTATAAATGCAAGATTGTCGCTGAATCAGGAAAGGACCGGAGAATAAAAGCCAGCCTTGATGGACTCCTCTCAATTCATCTTTAGTAGAAATTTCGAACGGCATCACGACTAGTCATCATCAGCTTCTCTGTCCCTATTTCTCTGAAATTCTATTTATATATAATAGCGGAGTGGCCGTCTGTCTGCCGTCTGTCATGCTGTTTGACCAACTTCCAGTTGGAATTTTGAAACGTAATTTTGCAGTCTTATAGTGGACAAATCATTTTTTTTTGTACTTATGATGACCAGGCGTGATGCCGGTCGAAATATCTACTAATTAAAGATGATGTGGGAGGAGTCCATCAAAAGCTGGTTTTTATTCTCCGGTCCTTAGGATCCTTTTGGATATATATATATATATATATTCATAACATACTCTTCTTACATTTTCAGTTTCTGCTCCCCAAGGAATGTCTTTTTGCTTGCATATCTTAAAAAAAAAAATATGACATAAATAAAATATCGTATTTTCACATATAAGTATCAAAATTTTAATTTTTTTTACTTATTACCTTGAATTCTTGATAAATCATATTGAATCTATTCTTATAAATATCCCTCTCTTTCTGTGCTTCCAATCTTAATAAATTCACTTTAATAAGTGTTTCTGCCAGCCTTTGATTATTTTGCATTTTTAATCTTGTTTATTTACAAAAGTTTATTTAAAATATGTGATGTTTAAAATTGAATAATTTGGTAAATCTTTATTCCCTGATCTTTACCACAGAGTATATATATAAATCTTTACCATCTTTACTAAAAAGTTCGTTCACTACAGAGAGCTGGCTTACATTTTCCCGCATTTTCCTAGTTCTTTTTTTTAACATTAGTTCTTCGTTCATGATTCTTTTTTCTAAAAACGAATCACAAAGTTGAGACCGAATCGACCTAATGACCTTAGTTTATTTAATTCTCGATGATAACTTTGCATTTTTACTTTTTTAATTTCATGTTATTTTGATAATTTAAACCTAAATAATTATGGCCACCAAATGGTAACTACCTAATAAATATTAAAATATTAATTCTAAATAATCTTTTTACTTGGAAATTTGTATTATAATTTCTCTAAATTGACTCTAAACGATCTCAATAAAAATATTAAAAATGTTCTATAATAACTCAAAAGTAAATTACCAATATTTGCACCACATACATATTAATACTATAAGTGCAAATTTCAATTAATTCACAACTAATATTTTTTTTTTATTTTTAGATGAAAGTCTAGCGCCCAAGGAAAAGTTACTGGAACTTGTATCTCTTTCTATTTGAGATTACTTAAGAAATTCCAGAGGGTTGTAATTAAGGACAATCATAGGAGAAGAAAGTTATTAAACTGAAAGTCATAAGTATTTCCTGCTTTCTAAGCGAGGTTTTATAATTTCTAGACTGGACTGAGCTGAAATTCCTAAATTAAAAGTAGTAACATCATATATGTAAGTATATATATATATTTACTGAAGTGGGTTGAAGAAGAATAAGTAAATAAAATATTATTTTGCATTAGATGTTTTGATTTATGCTTCATGAGTTGTCCTTAACTTGGCTAAACTTTATATTAATTCTTGTAATTAGAATTAGTAGGCTTATAAAATTTGATAAAAAATCTGGAACTAATACATTAATAATGTACTTTTTCAGTTTTTTTAGTTTTTTCAAAATATTTTGATTAAAGTTCATAAATCATTTATTTTTTTTAGATATCCTTTAAAATGTATATTCTCAATTTTCTCTCAAACTTGTATACTCTGTTCTTGTACCTATTGTCATGTCGAGATTTTGATTAATATACACGTTTTGAGGTCCCTGAGGCCAAAAAAGGGGGTCCCCCAAAATGCTCTGTCCGTGGGTCTGTCTATGAACAAAATATCTCAAGAACGACAAGAGCTAGGAGGTTGAAATTTTATATTTAAGTTAGGTACTCCCCTGAGACGTAACATGAAGCTATTGAACAAAATCGGCTAAAAAGTACTAGTATAGTGATCTCCACAAGTGCCTGATGAGCTTAGATTAGAGCCTGAGTGTGGAGCCTTAAGCTTATTCAAACATTATGCTTGGCCGTCTGATGTGCTATATTAAAAGTAGCTGTTCCCATTCAGTCGCACTAAAAAAAGACGATTTATTTATTTTAAAAATATTCGGTTTATTGGTTGACTAAGTTGAAGGCTCCACATATCAGACACTTGTGGCGCCGACTTTTACTGATACACTTTTTTACAATTTTCTCATAATTCTGAAATTTCATTACGTTTTAGATTCGTCATCAGATTTAAGGAGAAGCAACTCTACACATTGTGATTATTTTGCAAAATATTTCAAATATAAAAATGAAAAAGAAGAAATGCCTCTTATTTGAACTTCAAGATAGAAGAAAAAATTTCTTTCTAAGCCATCAGCACGAAAGTGAAAGTAATCAAATAACTTTTACTTAAATCATTAGCTGCTGATCAAAATATTCGTGATAATTATAGAAAATTACCATATACCAATACCAGTATATAGAAAACTTTTCTTTCGAGAGTCGATAGCCTATAGATAACTAAAAATTTATAATCCTTTTCCGGATTTCTTACAAGCATATCTTTCGACCAGGTTTTTGTTTAGGACTTCAGAAGCTTAATCAAGAATTATAATTTATAAATTTTAGTTGCTATCGCTCTCAAAGTGAATTTTAAGTTTGACATTCTTGCCGGGTGTATGTGGCTCTTGCACAGAACGAACTAATGATTCTCCTTAGGGATGGCATGGCATGCGCATTTAACAATATTGAACATTTTATTGATTTGATTAGACTCTTCCGCGATTGTGGAATTGTCGGACTCATGTTTGTAGTTGCATTTGACGAGTTCATAGTTATTGAGCTTCAATGTGGTATATCAGGATTCGACAAACTACGGACGGCCAGATTATAGTATGGTACCCGTAGGCACTTACAATATTGCGATCCTACATATTATAACTTTTTTTATAACGACTAGTAATTTTTTCACTTTGTATATTTTAAAATACAGTGTTAGTGTGAAATAATTACATATTTGTATTCAATAATTAATACTTTTTTGAAATGTAATCAGGGCCGCACCAAAGAACAACTTGCGCCCGGGGCCAAGATTATAATTTGCCCCCCATCCCTTCCAAAAAAAAATTATATTTTATTATATATTTAAACCTTCCCCAAATTCTGGCGCCCTTGGTCCAAATCCAGCGCCCCCCCATCCTAGAGCGGGCGCTGTTGCCAGAAGATTCTAGATAAATACATTGTAAAAATTCCTTTTAACCTCAAAAAAATAATATTATTTTTAGATAAGTTTGTTATTTTTTTTTTATCTTCACTACGATTATTATTTTGAATAATACAATTTTTTTTCTGCCAACGCCCCTTTCTTTAATGAACTCGGAGGCCCCCCCCCCCCCCCCCCTTGTTGCGGCACTGAATGTAATTGAAGTATAATAAAATTTAAAAAAAAATTTAGTTATGATATACTGTATTTTCAAAAAAAAAAAAAAAAATCGATAGCTTTTATTAAATGTGAAAATTATTTTTGGATATTTATCTCCATAGTTGTGATAGTCAATGCCTACACTGTCCTGATGATGTGTCAGTATCTCTCAAAATAAAAATTATTTTATTATTGTACCATTGATATTTTAAAGAGGCTATGTTATTGATACTGACACTATAATTGATTCTGTCAATATTGTAAATATAATAGAGAATAATATAGAATCGGACCTGATTTATGCATAATATGAATAATAGAATATATGAAATATATGTGCCATACATGTTAGTCTAAACTAAAATTAGAATTTATCAAATGTAGACAAAATGTTCCTCTTGTGAGGGTTTTTATTTTGAACAGTCCGTAAAACGAATAAATTTAGAAAAAATTAAATCTAAATTACGAAATGATAAATTTATAGAATTTTATAATAAAATTAATAATTATCCTTCCTTTTTAGTTTGTAGTATATGTAAAATTTATATTCAATAAAAATGGCAAGTTCCAAAAATGGCTACAAGTAATAGAATTAAATTTGTTAATTTACCAAGAAGGACGTCTTAGTTCCTTATTTTCCTTTTAAGCAAATGCGTTCTTTGAAACCTTTTAAAGAATCAGTTGTCAATAAACCAATAGATTTAAATGATTGTTTACATCATAGGCGTAGCCACGGGGGGTTTTGGGGTTCAAACCCCCCATTGGACCCAAGCCATGACTAGATATTTAAGCTCTATAATACAAAAATACTTTTTCTCTCTATATATTTCATATATAGGGTAATAGAAAGTAAAATATAATAATTTTCTCTAGCTTAAAAAAAAAAATTAAATAAAACGCAAAAAATTCGAGAAAATTCAGAATTTTCCCATTGAAAAGAATTGATTTTTGTTATGCTTTATAAAAAATTGAAGCCGCTTAAAATTGATTAAATCTCACAAATGAAAAATAATAAAAATTATTATGTAAATAAATTTTTTATTTTTTTCTTAAAGAGGTCTGAGATAGGAATCTTGTCCAGAGAAACACATAGAGAGAGACCCCGGTATTTTAGGCCCATATACATAAAATTAAGAGATTTCCATTATTTATTGCCTGATACGAGTTGATTGAAAAATTGCGGCACTTAATTAAGAAAGGGCGGGCCCGAGTCACCTCGAGGGGGGTCCAGGGGGGGCGAAGCGAAGGTGGGGTAAGTGGCTAGTCATATATTTCATTAGACGCCTTATACTGCCCCATTAGTCGGGGTGGGGGGGGGGGGGGGGAGAAATAATCCTAAACCCCCCCCCATCAAAAATTTCTGGCTACGCCTATGGTTTACATACACTTCCAAGATCTTTTAATGATATGGCCACAATACAAATACAATTAAAAAGGCACTTTTTACATAAATCCTATTACATATTTGAAACACACTTGTTTACGATGTTTTGAAGTATTTACAAGCTACGCCTCTATACATCAAAATGATGATAAATATTTTTTGGAGTGTTGGGAAAATGTTATTTCCATTTTTAATCAATTCGAAACTCTTACCTTTTGACTCAGCTGATGGGGCATGTTATCGTTGTGTTTGCTTCATCCTTCTCTGACGACTGCATCGAGGTTTGGTGGTTCGCGTGAACATTGTCTGCTCCTCTTGTTGCCTGGCCATGCGTACCTCTTGGTTTACAGCAGACCGCGCCCTGGTGTTTCTTTTTTTTTTTTTTTTTTTTTTTTTTTTTTTTTTTGGAATGGGTGCATAAGGTCCGAAGACCTATAATGACCAATAGTCACATGCAGCCAGGAAGAAAATAAAAACAAAAGGAGAAGCATAAAGGGGAAACTCAACTGCGGGAACTGAGAAGATGCCTGTTGAGGTTAGACTTGAAAGTCTGAAGATTGTAGGTTTTGGGGAAGATAGACGCAGGGAGCTTGTTCCAATCACGGGAGGTCATGGGGACAAAGGAAGAATGAAATTGATTTGTTCTGTTAGTCGTGATCTGAACAGCATAGGGTTGCTGCTTAAATTTTTTTTGCAGCTGGCGTCCCTGGAGGTGGTGATGTAGATTGTGTCCTTTTGTGTTTCTTACTTTTTACTGTTAAGCCGTCATGCTGGCGGGAATCCTCCTTCGGCTGTTGTAATGCAAAACGATTAGTTTTATTGGCTAGAAAGGAGGCCATTTGTTCATCTAGTTTTTTAATTTTTTCCTTAAAAATCGATTCCATCGAGCTAGCTGGTCATTGTCGTTACTTTTGTTTTGGAAGCGTTGTTTTCTTTGTCCAGTTTCTTGAGCGCCGGAGAATCTTTTCTTTCAATTTACCAAATCCAATAGCACATGACGTGTCTTTATTTCTGACGAAATTGTGATAGCATTCGAATCAATATATTTTGTTTTATCCTCTTGACATTTCAAATCACAATTCTTCATAAGTAAAAGAATTAGATTTTTGGTTTAACTCTGGTTTATTTGTAAAAATTACAGTAATTAGTCCCACCAACATTTCTATTGAAGTAGCAAGGATCTTTACGCAGATCTGGCCAATAATAGCTGATACGCCTATAACTTTAATTGGATGGAATAAGCTATTATTTGGCGGGATCAAGATCCTTGCTATTTCAAACTTAGACATTTTGGTGGTGGTTCACGTATGTGTTGGCAGCTTTTGGTCAAATGGGGAAAATTTCTTTGACTTTTCATTCGTGCAAAATGAATTAAGAATAATTGAAAAATATCTTGAAAGATGATTTAAAATTACAAAATTAAACAATTAATTAAATTAATTATCTTTTGGCCAAATTTGACTAGCTATTTGTAAGTAAATTAAAAAAAAAATGTTTGCCCTCCCCCAAGAAAAAAAGGGAGCATGGGCGTAACTAGAGAAATTGGCTGGGGGGAGAGGGCCCTGGAACCAGCCGTCCTCGCTTGGGGGAGGCCATGGGATCAGCTATCCTCCGGTGGGCCTGGAAAGCCCCATATTTTCTCAATTTTTCTTGGAGCAAGGAGCTTTCTAGGGGGGGGGATAGCCCCCCCGGCACTCCCCTAGTTACGCCCATGGTAGGGAAAGAAAAAAAATTAATCTCTGCCACTGTAAGCGATTTCGTTTGTTGATTCCAAATGAGATGTCCCACATCCAAGGTCGTATGTTTTTTCATAATTCAAAAAGAATTAATTTATAGTTCCACAAATCTCCACGAGAGTGTAGCATAAATCAATAAATAACATCTCCACTAGAGTGTAGCACAAACAGACCTCAGCTATTTCCATAAATCTCTGCTAGAGTGTAGCACCAACACCCCTTTACTATTTCCATAAATCTCCGCGAGAGTGTAGCATAAATCAGCGACTCCTGCAATTAACATATTTAGGTTACCATAAATGATGCGGAGAGTTGCATTAGCGCTAATAGGAGATCAAGGAAACATTGGCCCTTTGGATAGGAATGACCACGAACCCAAATGCAGGGGCGTACCGAGATAATTGGGGGCGTCTCTAGAAGAGGGGGGGCCTATATACATTTTGTACCAGAGGTGTATATTGGGAATTTTTTCGGGAGGGGGGGGGGGCGGAACTCATTTTTGAATACCCCCCTCCTCCATACACATAAAAATACCGTATATCTCTGAACCCCGAGGGCTCCGGGCCCTCTCAAAGACAAATTTTCAATAATTCGACCCTTGGTATACAAGGCAGGCGCGCTACCAACTACACCAAGTCCTATATATTTTAAAATATTTTTTTTTTGGGGGGGTGATTAAATGTGTGGGTCTTCCCCCTTCCTATACATCATTATCAAAAAACCGCCCTAAGACAAGAATAACAACTAAAAATATGAATGAAATTACGAATTTAAATTGAAATAATGTTTATATTGTTTCTTTTACCCGTTCAAAAACTTTTTAAGAATGAATATAAAGAGACTAATATCTATTTTTAAATGATGACCACAATTTGTATCACACTCGTTGGATTTGATATTGGGAGTTTACTTGAATAGACTTGGACCTGAAACCTCTGCTATCAACCCACGCCAAGAAGCAATTATAAATCTTCAATTTAAAACGCCTCAAAACTCGTGGGAGAAAAGTATAAAATATTGACCGGAACAAATATTGATATTCAATTATAATAAATATAAACATGAGGGACAAAGAATAATACTCTTATCGAATATTCACTTAATTTAAACTTATATATATTTATTAAATAAAATATTTCTTCTTCGTTTTTATTCTTTCTTATAATACCCAGTAATATAATAGAAAAGATTTAAAAAAAAAAAAAAATAGATTGAGGGAAATATAAATTTTCATTAAGTCCGGCTTAAATAATAAATTAGATATATAATTTAGGAAACGACGAAGAGGCAGCCAAACAATAAAAAATAAAAAATCACCAAATTCAATTTTCCGCTGTCATTTCGATCGAAATCGCACTCATCATCAGAACAAAACCAAAACCAAGCATCGATGGATACAGCTTAAAATAAACATTCAAAGACGAAGGCTGATATATCTGGAGCAACTGTGAATAAGTTCGATGATTTCATTTAAGCCATTTGGATATCAAAGATATATTAAGTATCGTAAAAAGCCGTAGATGACCTAAGTTGCCGAAAAGACTGTGTATGTGAGTGTGAGTGGAGAAAAAAACTGTGATTAAGAGCGTAAATTGATTTTACCGAAGACCAGCAGGATTTTATTTAATATGATCGTCTGCTATGGATAAATATTTTAGAGTTACACAAGTGAATTTTTGCATTTTCCGCGCAGCTGACTTAATCATTTGTTCACTCAAGCCATTTATTCACAGCTTTATGAAACAACTATATTTTAATTAGAAGAAATTCGATGGCTGAGTGGTAATTATCAGGATTAGGAAGATGTAGACAGCCAGCAAATAATAAAAAAAACATAGAATTCTATGTGTATATGATCCAGCAAAAGTTATAATCGTAATAAAAAAACTTTATTTAATTATTGTCAATGAATCGGGATTGAATCGATCCCATCTTCAGAGCGATAAACTGTTAATGTTGCTTCGATTGATGCATTTCGGTTTTTACAAAAATAAATGAATGAATTTCCATAGGGGTCGTCCACATATTACTTATCGCTTTTTTTGACGATTTTCTAGTCCCCGCTCCCCCCTATCACAGTTAGTCACATATAAACAACCCCCCCCCCCCCCCCGAATATAATTTCTTAATCATAATTCATATCATTTTACTTTTTTTTAGTAAATTTTCCCTCGTGACACAAATAATCACTCCATTTTTCTCTGTTGTGAAAATCATTCGACTACATATTAACCTACAGATAATAATTCGACTTTTTTTTTTTTTTAATTTTATAAATTCAACTTTGAATTATTATGTCACATTTAGGTTCCCCATGTCACAATTAGTAACGTTTTGACCAGACCCCTCTCCCCCCTAACACGTTACGTAATATGTGGACGACCCCTATGCAAATTTATTCATTAATTTTTGTATAAACCGAAATGCATCAATCGAAGCAACATTAACAGTTTATCGCCCTGAAGATGGGATCGATTCAATCCCGTAAACATTGACGATAATTAAATAAAGTTTTTTTTATTATTTGCTGACTGCCTACATCTTCCTAATCCTGATAATTACCGCTCAGCCATCGAATATTATTCTAATTAAAATATAGTTGTTTCATAAAGCTGTGAATAAATGGCTAAGGGTTGAGTGAACAAATGATTAAGTCCGCTGCGCGGAAAATGCGAAAATCCACTTGTGTAACTCTAAAATATTTATCCATATCAGACGATCATATTAAATCAAATATTTTTAATATTTCAGTGGAAATAATATTTTTTGAGACAACAATTACGGCAGATAGCGCTCTGGTTGTCTAACTTCACGGCTCTATTCTCTAGTGGAGGCGGTTAATATTGAAACTGACTGTACATGTGCCCGAACTTTTGTGCATCAAGACTAATGATAACTTTGTGCCTGAATTTTATATAAGCCTAAAAGGACTGAAGATGGATTAATGAATTTCGTCCAAAACTACTTTTCCAGCATTTGGCATCCAAAGGCTTTGTTTTTTGCTGCTCTCGTAGTTGCTCTTGCGTAATTTATTTTGGTTTTATAGTTAGGTAAATTTTAATAAATAACAAGCAAGTCCTAATTTCAACTGATTATTTCATACTTTTGTTTAACATGAATGAATATTACATTTACCCTTTAAGCTAGTATTGTAATTGTTACTGTAATTTAATAATTGAATAGCTTTAAAACTAGAAATGTTCATGGATAATCTCCGATTGAATTTCATCATGGCTGCTGCTGTTTATAAAATCCTCCGTTCATTCTTAGAAATCAATTAAGCTAAATCGACGATTCTTTCACTTTTGATAATCCTCATTTAATGTTTAATGAAGTAAGAATGAATTATACAACACAGCTGTTCTTTAAGGTGTTAATTATTTCTTTAAAGACATTCCTTCTCTCAATGGATTAACTATTTGAATATACATATTAAAACATTCTAATTAATTTGAATTAATTTAAAGACGAAATTCCCAGGGGAGTTTTGTATGCTATTTTAAATATTAAATATGTAGATTACCTGTTTAATGAAGAAATGGCTGTGGTGATGATTGAATAAGGAGTCAATGAGGAAGGCAGCCAGCAGAATTAAAAAACTTTTATATTATTTCGTCGACGTTTCGGGACCGCGTCGCTCCCATCTTAGAACGAAATAATTGTTGCAAAAGAGATGGAGAATTTTATAATGTATACACAACAACGATTATGTTGTGCCTAGTATTTAACAAACTTAACAATTATAATATGATATATTATTTAGGCTGTTAAGGTGTGTAACAGCTGCTATTTTGTTAAATACTATACGCATCACTTTTTGTTAATAATCGCTGTGTATACATTATAAAATATTCCGTCTCTCTTGTGACAATTATTTCGTCCTGAAGATGGGAGCGATGCGCTCCCGAAACGTCGACGAAATAATATAAAAGTTTTTTTATTTCTGCTGGCTGCCTTCCTCATTGAGCTCCTTGTTAAATATTAAATAGAATAAAAAGGAAAATATATTAAAATGGATATAGGAAATTAAATAAAAAACTTTTACTTAATTATATAATCGTCTTCGTTTCGGTCGCCAATCACCATCTTCATCAGGACGATTAATTGTTAAAATACAGGATGTTTAGCATTATTTTTAATTGCCGTTCAGGTCTATCTATTCTCTAAGCAAAAACATTAACTTTTATTTCTCCAAGCAAAAATGTTAACTTTTAACATCTGTAAACAACATTAATTCATTTTAACACTTTCTTGCCTCAAATAGCTATTCTGTAAACAAAAACTTTAAAGCCAAAGAATTAATACACTGTAATATGATTCGTTAAATTGTTGTATATATATTATATAATTAACAATGGCAATTAAAAATAATACTCAACATTCTGTGTTTTAACAATTAATCGTCCTGATGAAAGTCGTGATTGGCGACCGTAACGTCGACGATTAATAATTAAATAAAAGTTTTTTATTTCCTAAAAACACTATGAAACTTCTCACTGAATATGTGTTTCTGAGTCCTTCGCTCTCTTATAATCTAATTAAAATCCTGGAGTCCGGAGGCTGGAGGCGGGATGGACGCGTGAAGCCCTCAGGGCGACCCACAAAAATTAATACACCAGCTCTTTTATAAATATTAAATATACTGGCTGAATCGAATTAATTCCGCCCACTCGTCTGAGTAACTAGTATAATTTCTTTCTTTTTTTCAAGGAAATAACAGAGAAAAAAGTCTTTTTAGCCCCCAGGCAAATAACTCACAGGTGTTAAATAAGAGTTGAGTATCTCAATGTCGGAGAAGTTTTTAATTTAAAAAGAGCTTAATTGACATTTGATTAAAAAAAAAAAACTCCTTTGTTTTTAACACTATTTCATCTGTCCCATTAGAAAATTTCTCTAGGCTTTATTTTAATGGGTCTTAATCACTTTTCGTTTTCTTTTTAAACAAGTGAAATGTTTAAAAATTATTGTGTCGTGAAAATTTTTATATTGATTGCTTTTTTTCCCACTGGTGAATTCAATAGAAAAAAATAATAATTTGGTGAGACTGGCAACTTTACGTTAGGCTAGCCACAAATTAAGACGAGCGTGGCGCGTGTGAGTTGACATGACACGAGTGACGCAACGCACACGTGCTACACGCGTCGAGCTGTGATCTGCAAATTGAGACGCGCGATTTAGGGAACGCCGGGGTTTGGATTTGTTTGCCTCTATTGAGGCTAAAGTTCTCGCAATTTTTTCAATATGCAATACCATTTTACTGGTTAAAAATTAAGTTTAGACAAAAATTTTTACTTTTTCTAAACAGTATAGGTAGAGAGAGAAAGTAGTGGATTCATGTCAAAAATTCGATGTCGAGATTTTGATGGATATACACACGTTTTGAGGTCCCCTGAATCCAAAAAAGTGGTTTTCGGGACATGGACTGCCTGTGAACAAAATATCTCAAGAACGAAAAGAGCTAGGAGATTGAAATTTTATATTTAAGTTTGGTACCCCCTTGAGACGTGACCCGAAACTTATGGACAAAATCGGCCAAAGAGTACTAGTACTTTACTGATGTATTTTTTCAATTTTTTTTTATGATTTTCTCAAAATTCCCTCCAACAATTTTGATTAAAATTCAAAAACCAATTATTTTTTTGAAGCTCTTTAAAATGTATATTCTCATTTTGTTATTGAAATCTTTTGAAGCACACTTTATTTTTGTACTTCAAAGGAAAGATTAGAGAAATGGTTGGTTGCGTTGGTAACAAAATATAAATATTTGAATTCTGTTATTACTCTCTTCACTTCCTTATTTTTTTTTTTTGTGAATATTTCCTAACCAAATAAATAAATAAATAAATAAATTATATTCGCTCCTGCCTCTTATTCCTCTCACCTACACTACAAAATTTGGCCGCCTCTTAATAAAATCCTGAGCCGCGACTGCATGGAATGGTCTCGTTTGGGTGGAGGAGAATACAGCAAAGTAATTCCCTTCCTCCAAATAACGTTCATAAAAAAAATACTTTTTCGTTAAGATGATACACTAATTTATTAGATATTATATATTACTAATATTTATAGGCCAGGTTGTATTTTTTTTAAGTAGAGTAGGCCTCCCATCGTTTTTTTTCTTGATTCATAACATCGTCCTTTTTTGGATTACTTCAGCCGTGGGACCAACGAAGGTCCCAGGGACAAATCCGACTAATTTAGGTCGTCAAATTACGAGTATACGACCTAAACTAATAGCCGATCAGATGGTTTGGTGTCCGTTGTTCGATGATCGGGGTAACGCAATGGAACGCAAACCAACACATTCGGCTTGTTTCAGGTCTTTCTCTTTTTGTTTCTTTCTTGTTTTGCGAGACAGGAGGCCACGTTCCCACTGGCGGGTCTCCAGTGACCTCAGCACCGGAGGTCGCCATCGATCTGCATACTCGGCCCCAAGTCCCAAGTCTCAAGTCTTCAGCCCTGAGAAACGCTTCACACCCACATATTTGCATAATGCCTGAATTTGGACAACGATTGAGATGTGCATCCAAGTCATTTAATATAGCAATATTTTAAAAACTATTTGATAACAATAAAAATAAATAGAATTTTTTTTATTTTCCCATAGTAAGGGAATATACGTTTCAAGGCATATTTAAAATCTCTTTCACCGCACATTGGATAAGGACTTGTCAAATTTTTAGTATTATAAATACGATACTTATCGTAAGAAGATATGTAAGAAGAGTGCATCAGGAAGCGATACAAATGACATTATTATTATTGAGAACTATAATAAATAATAATAATCATCTTCCCCTGGATCAAAACTGTTCTATAATAATTTATACGTTTGTCTCCAATTCTGGACCAAATTTCAAAAAAATCGGTGGAGTGAAAGCAGAGGAGTCATTTGAAAAGAGGGGGGAAGCAAGGGCTGTGATCTTTTTTAAATTTCATATTATTTTAAATAAAATATTTCAAAATATATATTTTTTTTACTATTAATCTTTTTGCCAAATTTGGGATACCTATTTGAAAGTAAAAAAAAAAAACGTTTGCCCCCCTCCCTCCAAGAAAAAGTTGAAATGACGCCTGTGAGTGGAAGGTAATTTAAAAAGATGAAATGAAAAGATGAATTTTTTTTGCTATTAAAGAAATAATATTTTCAGTCATACTCAGTGGCGTAACGTACACCCCCGCAAACCCCGCGATGCGGGAAACCAAAGTTGAATTATTATAAAAACAAAGAAAATCACCAAAATAATTTTTAAGGAAGGCGACAAATTTATTTGTATGCTATCGCGACCGACAATAAATTTTGGTACACCTGATTTAGAACATTTCATAAGTAAAAACACCTACCTTGTTTTTATTTTTGTGTGTGTTATTTGTATTTTTTATAGAAACCGACGGAAGTTTCGGTTACCCTGGTTTCGCCCAAAAACCAGCCGAAACCAGAGTTCGAAAAGATAGGATGAGACTCGCACACACAAAACAAAAAACAAAAAAAAACGTTGAATGAAAAACAAAAAAGGTTATGATTTTCGCAAGAGAGGAAAGTAAAAAAAAAAAGGTAAAATGATATGAATTTTGTATAGAAAATAACAAGTTTCGGTTTCGGTTACAGTTTCGGCCGAAACTAAGATTGAGGCCGAAATTCGGTTCGGTTTCGGCTGAAAATCTTGTCTGGGTAGAACCATAATTTTTTAGTAGGCCTATTTATTTATGCAAATTTTTATATTAAGGATTTCATGCATTTTTTTTTTTAAGATACTCAGGGGCTCACTTTTAGTGAGTACGTGGATGGCGACCACGAGTTACCCGAGCTAAGGCTGGCAAATCTTCTTTTCCTTTATGTCAGCCTTTTTCCCCTTTTTCATATCAAGCGTCAGGTCGTCTGACTGTTGCTTTTCTTTCGGTCTCATTTTATTATAAATTAATTTTGTCGATCTCACATAGGGATTTGACCAAGATAGACGAAGTAGAAGATGCATTTTTTTAAGGATTTTGGCTTTTATTTAGATTTTACTTTTATCTTTTGAATCTTATCCCTTCGTTAATTTGTTTTTCATCTTCACTTGATTGATCTCTCTTTCACTCATATACAGTATTCATTCTCTTTATATTTTTTTTTATTTATAAAATAATTGTATATAATTTACAGCAGAGGGCACGTGCCCAAAAATTTAATGGTTGATTTTTTTTTTTCCATTTCAAGTTTTAAAATGATTTGCCCAGGAGGGTAGACATCAGTCCATCTTGTTAATTTCTTGACACCCACACCTGTCGGCCTTTATGCAAGGTGTGGAAAGATGCTAACTATCTTCCCTAGGGTGGTAAAGTCCCTAAGAGATTATTAAAAAAGATTTTCTTCTCATCTTCTTAAAAATTTTACACCATCTGAAACAATTGAGGCATTAAATAACTTTATAATTATATATAATCTAAATCATGTTTAAACTTTAATTTTTTTTTTCATTGCTCATTTTTTTATACTAAATTTAATAAGCCAAACAAATCACGTTTATTGCTGCAAAATGGGGACATTTCGGCCGCAACTGTAGACCTTCATCAGCCACGATGTATTTTTTAATATCTTTCATCCACAATCTATGATGAAGGCTTACAGTTGCTGCCGAAACGTCCCCAGTTTGCAGCATTAAATGCGATTTAGCTTAAAAACAAGAATTCAAAATTATTTACTCGCATAGTATTTTAATTTTATTATAAGCTTACATGGTGTTTCTGAAATAGGCTGCCAAATTTCTGGAGTGGTTTTCTTATATTCAAATAAAGAAAAAAGTTCTTTATAGCCAAGGGTGGATACAAGGGGATGGGGGGGGGGTAAAGGGGGTAATTTAATTCCCCCCCTCCCCGAGATTTAAAAAAAATATTTTTTTCAAAAAAAAAAATTATTTTTAATGTAAAATTTTAAAAATTATATACTTAAAAATTTGATTTGTATTTATATTCTGGCAAACAAGTACAGAATGCGCCTTTAATTACCGAAATTAAGAAAAATTGTGTGCTCTGCGACCAGTCACACCAGATAGCTCTTTCGTTTTGAGATATTTTGTTCACAGACAGACAGACAGACACACAGACAGACCATGTCGCGAAAACCACTTTTTGTATTCAGGGGACCTCAAAACCTGTATATCCATCAAAATCTCGACATCGATTTTTGACATGAATTCAATACTTTCTCTCTCTATATTAAAAAATCTGGTGTGACTGGCGAGCACACAACTTTCTCTTACCTTCGGTAATCGAAAGTTGTGTTCTGGGCTTGTCTCACCAGATTTTTTTGTGTCGACATGTATTTAGTTTCCGACAGTAGGGTACATTCGATTTTCAAGATGTAAAATTTATAAGTATGGGAAAATATTTATATTTTGATACCATGGCAACCATTTCTCCTATCTTTTCTATGGAGTACAAGAGTAAAGTGGTCTTCAGAAGATTTCAATTACAAAATGAGAATATACATTTTAAAGAGAATCTAAAACATAATTGATTTTTGAATTTAAAAAAAAATCGTTGGAGCAAATTTAGAGAAAATCGAAAAAAACTGAAAAAGTGCATCAGTAAAGTACTAGTACTTTTTGGTCGATTTTGTTCAAAAGCTTCGTGTCACGTCCCATGGGGGTGTCTAACTTAAATATAAAATTTCAACCTCCTAGCTCTTTCCGTTCTTGAGATATTTTGTTCGACAGACACACAGACACACAGACAGACAGACACACGACACCCGACCCACCCACAGACAGACCATGTCGCGAAAACCACTTTTTTGGATTCAGGGGACCTCAAAACGTGAAGATCCATCAAAATCTCGACATCGAATTTTTGACATGAATCCAATACTTTCTCTCTATATATATTACATATATACATAGGTAAGAGAAAGTAAAAAAAAGTAAAAATTCAGTTAGATTCGCATAATTTGAGATTTATTCCATTTTCGACCACCCTGTCTGAGATTAGATCCCCCTTTCGAATTATTATTCACGCCTTCAGCATCCACCATCCTGGACCAAGTCAATAATAATTCAGAGCAAGCAAGCTATGTTGTTTTGGCCCCAGGGCCGGCTCGGGAATTTCACACCGCGTGCTTATGAATTGTGCACCAATACACACTTTGTACCATGATATCACATTAACTTCCTCTCTCTTTGTCTTGCATTTTGACTCCCTTTGAATATCTTTCAATGACGATCTCTTTCCAACTGGAATGTTTAATAAATTAAATTAGAGAAAAAAAACTGTGACCATCATTCAGATTTATCATCGTTGCTCAAGATTTATATATCTATAATTCTTATAGCTTTGACATTATCTGTCAGTCAGGGAAATTTTTGTAAATTTCCAAAAGAAAGATAACTTATTATAATAGATAAATAAAATAAATAAATTCATAATAGACATGTTCTCAGTCAAAAGATTAAAAAGAGAAACATCTACTAAAATAAATTAACATTAGTGATAGTCACAGTTATTTATTTCGATTACACTGGACAACAGTGACTTTGTTTCGGGGATATTAAGAGCTATTCTTGAGAATATTCCGAAAATACCATCTATTTTTAGAGATATAGAGAAAATAAAATATTCATAGAAAATATGCTCTAAAATGGCTCCTATTATGAATTTTCAAGATTTTTTGTGGGCGTCACCAATTTAAAAAAAATAGTGTAATAGACGAAACAATCCTGATAAATAAAATTTTAAATTTTATTTCTTCCTCTTGCATCTCAATCTGCAAAAAGTTTTCAAGCAAAGTAAACCTCTGGTTGTACGGCTTCTATTAAAAAAAATATTCAGTTAGTTAAATACATAGAAATATTCAAGTCTCAGCCCAATCGGAGGTCATTTAGACGTGGCTCAAACCACTTAAAATTTAGAAAAATCAAATTTTTTTCAGTTTTTTTTTTTTTTTTTTAGCTTTGGACACCTCTAATACAATTTTTATCAAAAACATAATTACGATATTCTATAGTTTATTTCCTTCCAAAAACCATTCATATTACTGAAATTATGTACATCCTTAAATATATCTAAATAATTAAAAGTGTATTCCTTTGCTCAAGGGCCCACATCTTGTGGGTACGTGGATGGCGACCACGAGCTACCCGAGCTGGGACTGGCAGTCTATCTATTATTTGCATATCAGTCTCTTCCTTCCTCTTTTCAACAGGCGTCAGACCGTGCGACGGGCCGGCCTATTCTATTCCTTTCCCGGTCGCAAAAAGCCCATGAACCACCGATCCCGCACAGTGGGATTAAGGCAGCAATGATAGAAGAAGAAGAAGAGTTAAAAGTTTCTTCCTATTAGCTAGCTCTACGGTCGGAGAGAGAGCAAAGCGCCTAAATGATAGGCAGCCAAAAGTGTTTTTTAATCAGACTGTCAACTGTTTTGTTTATAATTTCGCTAATTATTAACTGACTTTCTGGAATATATAATTTTTGGAAAGCTAAAGATCCAGGGCCGGAACTACGAGATTTTTTAGAGGGGACAAAATTTAATTTGCCGTCCCTTCCTTAAAATTTTCTATACAAAATTCATATCATTTTACCTTTTTTTTAGTAAATCTTTCTTTAATTGCCGCCCTCTGATATCTGCCGCCCGGGGCACATGCACCCACTGCCCCCCTAGATCCGGCACTGCAAAGAACTATAGAACAACGTAAATTCACCACGTCGGGAATTGTATTTCACACGTTGGAAGATAAAAAATTTTATATTGACAATATACAAATATTTATATATATAAGCAGAATGAGTGTATTAAATTATAATATCTTTAAGCAGTAGGTTGTCTTCAAACTGAATCCGTTAGAGTATTATGGGAAAATCATCTCACAATCGACGCTGATGAACATGATCAATCTTCTTTTGCAATTGATTAATCTTTCAATTTATAAGACTCATCAAATATTTAATAATATATCCTACTATTAATGAAAAAATAAATATAAATCAATTTTTATTTTATTTAAAAATAATATTATCAATGTCTAAATGGTCCAATTCAAAGAGAAAATTCTTAAAATAACGACTCAATATGTTATTTTAGTAACTAAATATGATTTTGACATCTTTATTATTTTAGACAAAGACTTAAAATATCGTCAGATATTAAACGACCCGCATGACTTGAAATACAATTCGATTTGAATGGATTGGAACAATCCCCGAAGAAGGACTCAAAGGCCACAAGACAATGATTACACCAATCAGATTATAACATCCCCTCTCCTTCCTCTCTATCTTCTTAGGCTATTTAAAATTACCGGAGTTTGTGAATTTCGTAAAAAAAATTTCCACAAGAGGAAAAAAAATGTATTTTGTATTTGAAAAAAAGTATTTTCAAAATGAATGAGAAATAAAAATGCTGGAGGTACTTTCAGGCCAAATTTTAATACCACTATACAGCCTTTGGCCTGAAAGTACCTCCAGCATTTTTATTTCTCATTCATCTGTAAGCGCCAGGCTTTCCCAATCATCAATTGTCTATTTTCAAAATACTATTTTATATTTTGTATCAAGATACATTATTTTAAGTATTTTGTCTATTGTTCCGAAAATACCCATTATCAAAGTCAAAAACAATGTGGAGGAAGACCGTAATTCAGATTTTTCCTTTTTCGACGTTTCGGGGACTAAACGTCACCTATCTTCAGGACCTACATTACAAGCAATACATATAATAATGCTTGTAATATAGGTCCTGAAGATGGGTGACGTTTAGTCCCCAAAACCCTGACAAACGAAAATTAAATAATTCGGGCCGAAAACAAGTCTTGTTTTTATTTCATCTTAACAATTTCAAAGTATTTGTATTTGAAATACTTTTTAAAAATATTTTGCCCAACTCTGTTTCTAACAAATTCTCCTTTTTCGACGTTTCGGGGACTAAATCGTCTTGTTCTTTAACCTGTTCATATCAAAACCCCCCCCCCCCCCCCCGCACTAATTCCTTAAAAGTCATTCTAAATTTTAGCGAGCTTAGTCTATTTTTCGTTAATAAGATTCGGCCTGTTGAGATTACGAGACAAAAAATTCAATAACTCATTATCTTGTTATTTGTAATTCGTGAAATGCTATAATTTAAACAATTAGGCGCCACACAATTATAGAGGCCTGTTAATAAGCGACTACACGGCATTTTTTTTTAAATCAGTAAAATTTCTCTCATAACAATTCTTTCGGTTTAATTAAAATGAGCAAGCACAATTGAAAGCCTAGGTGGGGATGAAATTATCTAATGATGGTAAAATTAGAGAAGCTGTATCGAAAATAGATTCGCAATCAGAGAAATGCAAGTCAACTATGTATTTGAATATAATTTAGAATTTATTTCAATTTTATTGGCTACCAATGTATTGAAATAAATAGAGACGCGGTCTAAATGGCCTTCAATGCCGAAAAAAACCTTAAATAAATTTTTTTTTAAGTAATAAGAAATGTTAACACTCGAAAGGATTTAGAAAAAAAATTTTAAATTTTCTCATTCTTATTATTAAAATGGCTTTTGACCTACGAAATTTTTCGTGAAAATTGTTTGAAGTACACTTTACTGATGTGGAAGCATTCGTAGCTCAGCCCCATCTATGAATCGCTTGGTCAAGTTGTGCTATGGGAAACTAAATATATCTCGGCACAAAAAATCTGGTGTGACCAGCATGGTGCACAACTTTCTCTTACCGAAGAGTAAGAGAAAGTTCCTCTAAAATTTTGGCGCCCTTAATAATGCCGCCCTAGGCCCTGGTCTAACCATAAATCCACCATTGCCGCGAATTATGGTATTTCTTGTTTCTTATATATAAAATATAATAAAATTGAAGACCTTTGATTGCGATATGATCACTTATTATATAACTAACTATTTTTGTGAAACCCTTCTTCTATTTTCCACCACCTGTTCAGTTCTATTCTCTAAAAAAAGGCGTTAAAATTTAAAATAAACAAATGGGTGTTAAAAAGTAATGTAAAAACAATCAGCGTTAAAAAATGCTATTCAAAATCACTTCCTTGCCTTAAATAGCTATTCTGTAAACGAAAACTTTAAAGCCAAAGCGTTAACATTTAGTAAATAATGTTAAAATTTAATGCCATGTCTAGGGGGTGCCTTTAATATCTTAACGTCTTTTTTAAAATAAATATGGCGTCATTAACCTAAAAAGTAAGGTTATGATTTTGATAGCTTTGAAATAAAAGCAACAAGTTAACGTCGCTGTTAAAACTTTGTTTAGAGAATAGCATTTTTTAAACGCTTATTGTTTCTACATTACTTTTAAATACCCATTTGTTTATTTTAAATTTTAACGTCTGTTTTTAGAGAATAGATCTGAATATGTGCCGCCTGGAAAACATGCCCTCTAGTTCCGTCACTACTGAGGTTAGTTATCGTTTCCTTCCTCAAGAAAAGGTATAATTAATAGTAGGATAAATATCTGCATTTTGAACCGCAATCTTATTGCTTAATCATCTCGGCTAATCAATTTTTATATATGCCAGAAAAATAAAAAACGAATAAAATCCCAAGCTACGCCCAGAAGTCGGCAAGAGAACTAAAAGCCTCTTAGTTAATGTGCAAAGCGATCTATATGATTAAAAAATAATTAAAAATTGAAGATATTTATCCGAGAGGAAGTGATATTTTAAATTTTATTTAAAATTGTTACAAGATAAATTTTTCCCTTACGACACACCATCTTTAATCATTACGGATTTTTTTTTTTTTTTTTTGCTTCATGATTAATTCTCTTTCATGATTCTTTAGAGAGTCATAATTTATCTTAGAATAATATTAAATAATGAATCACCTTTCTCACTATAATTAATAAATTGATATCACTCTGAATTATTTAAGATTATTTAATACCTCTGATGATTTCATTAATTGGTATAAATCAAGTTTTAATTTAATTTAATTAATATATTCTAAAATGGAGGTGGAATCAAAGGAGAGCTGAACTTTTGATAGAGAGTCTGGGAACGCTAATAACAGGGATTCATTTCATCCACTAATAGAGAATAATGAATAGTGGTTCGATTTTAATACTATGGTTTTAGTCTAATTACGTCTAATAACTGGCCTTGAACAATGCTAGGCGGTAAAATAGAGAGAACGCATCGAAATCTCGCAACATTTTTAGTTGGGAGGCTGGCATCTAGATGGAAACTCTTGGTCCATTAGAGAGGAATGAAAGCGGCTGGTTATTCAAATTTCTATTTTTACTCTCTCATTTTGAAGAAATTATTCGAAGGTTGATTTGATTCAAAAATATATTTTTTATAATAATTTTACTATCGCTTACTTATGTGTTAAGGGGCCATTCATTAATTACGTAAGGACAATTTTAGTCATTTTTGACCCCCCCCTACCCCCATGTAAGTATACATCGTATATCGAACCCCCCCCCCCTTTCTTACCTAAGACTTTATCTCGTACTTCTAAATAATAAAATGTTAGGAAAGGATCAGTTCCACTAAAACAATAAGCAATAATAATTATTAAAATAGAATTTAAATTACATTGTAAATTATATTGTAAAATAAAGGGAAACTATTGGGGAATCCAAAATGAAATTAGATTCTTTGTATTGAATTTTGATTCAAAAAGTATTACGTAAGAATAAGTTTTACGACTCCCCCCCTACATAAGGACATGTAGAAATTTTCTTAGCCCCCCTCCTCCCCCCTCAAGACCCTTACGTAATTAATGAATGGCCCCTAATATATATAGAAAGAAAGTATTAGATTCATGTCAAAAATTCGGTGTCGATATATATTGATGGATATACATGTTTTGAGGTCCCCTGAGTCCAAAAAGTGGTTTTCTCAACATGGTCTGTCTGAGAACAAAATATCTCAAGAACGAAAAGAGCTATGAGGTTGAAATTTTATATTTAAGTTAAGTATCCCCGGGCACGTGACACGAATCATAGCTACAATAGCCAAAATTACTTAAAAAAATTTAAAAAAAAAAAAATTAAATTTGGAGAGGCACGGAATAAAATTTTTTTCCAGAGGAAGTAGTAGATCAATTAGTCATATGGCCGTAAAAGTCTTAGGGTTCTGATGCCTTTTTTTTAAATTTATTTAAGGTCTTTTTCGGCAACGGAGGCCATTTAGACCCCGTTTCTATTTATTTTAATTCATTGAATAAATTGTCGCATAAGACGGAATGCGAACTCGCGACCCTTGGTGCAAGAAGGTTCTATGTCGACACAAAAAATTTAGTGTGATATCATATTGTTATATTTATTAGAAGTAGACGTGTTTTTTTTTTTTTTTTTTTGGAATGGGTGCATAAGGTCCGAAGACCTATAATGACCAATAGTCACATGCAGCCAGGAAGAAAATACCATAAAACCGCAGTTTCGAACCTTTAATAAAAGATAATAAAAAATTTGAAATTTTTAAAATTATCACACGATTTGACAGTTCAAAACTTTACTCACAAACGTTTACCAGGCCCTATCGCACTTTGGCGCTTAGCGCTAGCGTCGCTACACGTTTGAAAAAACTGTTTGAAAGTCTGGCCGCTTGGGGGCGCTAGTATTAGTGGTATTAGTTGTATTTGGAACCTGCACACCTTGCCTGCACTGATCGACCTGTTTGGGACATATGATTTGGAATTTGTCTAGAAAATGTAAACAATTTTTTCTTTCACAAGTTTAATAAACAAATTTTAAGTTCTTTCAAATATTTTCTATAAATTTTAGATAATTTGTATATTGAATTAACACTGATTTTACATATTTGCCTACTGATTTGAAGCATTTTGGAGAACACGTGTTTGCATATGTATGTATATGAATGTATATGTCACTTGTAAATGAACATACATTGTCTTTTCTTTTAGAATTATTTTAATTTTTGTTTTTTTATAATTAGTTTGATGTAATACAATCTTTTTTTTTTAAATAAAAGTGTTTTATCAATAATTTAATTGTTTTCCTTATTAAACCAAATTTCTATTTTCAGGTTTTATTATTAATTATTCAATTCTTTAAATATATAGGAAAATGGAGCCTAAGGCCTCTGATTATTTAAAAATCTTCAATGAATAAAAAAAAAATAATTTTTTAGCCTTTATTTTTATTCATTTAAGATGTTTTACGTAATCAGAGGCCTTAGGCTCCAATTTTCAATTTTTTTCTAATTTATGAAACCTACCTATAATATTAATTTATATATATGTATAGGTAGGAGAAAGTAACAATTTTTAAAATCAAGCGCCCTAGCTGATTATGGCACTGGTGCGCTCTTCTGTGTGGGCCTGCAGTTAGTTTGGTTAATTTGAATTTTGCGCCAAATGTCGACATTGGCCAACTTTGACGGGCTTGCATATCTATATATCTATGCTTCTGATTTAGTTGCATCGTCAAATAATGTTTCCTTCCTCAACAATCCACGATACCGACACATCACCTGATTATATTCATAGTGTTCCATGCCTGCTCCTTTCTTTTCGTCCTCGATATCACCAGGTAAATCCACGTTTTGATTAATTAAACAGAAATAACAAAAAGGGAAACATTCTGATTGTTGGTTGATAGAGTCGTTTTCCCTCGCTTGGCTTGGGACAGGCCGCGACAAAAAGAAGTGAACTCATCTTTAATTTTTTTTATCTAATTTGTATTTTAAATTATTTTTATGAAATATAGAATCAATCCTTCTATTGATTCTTTTTTTTCTTAATTTATAAAATATAAAATTAATATAAAATTGAAAGAATTTATATTTTATACCCCATCTCTTGGTTTTTACTGTTAAATGAAAAGATTTTAAGAAATACTCGATAGCTAATTGGTAGCGATACTTTTCTTCTAATATTTTACTGGTATCGATACTTTCTTTTCGCTTGCCCCCTCTCCTGCCTTGGATAGAGATGTGATTTCTTCAAAGGAAAAGCCTATTATTTATATATAATGTTAAAACATTTTCGCATATCAATAGCACGCAAATATCTTACTTTTCACGTTCTTATATATTGTGTACGTAAATATGAAATTTATAGAGACAAAGTATTGAGATACATCAAAAATTAGATCTCTAGTTTAATTCCCTTATTACTTTATTTATTTATTTATTTTTTTTTTGTGTAGTCCTACCCTAAATAAAAAAAAATGTTTATTTGGATTGTTGGGAATATTTTAAAACCTCCATTTGTTATCTATTTATTTTAAAATAATTTCTTGTTTAAAAAAAATAAATAAATCTTTGATAAATTTCAAAATAATTTTGAAAAAGTGCATTGTAATCGCATTATTATCAGACTTCCTATAATTGCGAAACAAGTAATTGTTTAAATTATAGCATTTCACCATTTTAAATAACTAGATAATGAGTTTTTTTTTTCTTTTCTTTTGATAATCTCCATCAACATAGACAACAGGTCGCATCTTGTTAACGTAAAACGTTTGATTTGATCGCTTAAAAAATACGGGACATTAACATGTATTAAAGATAATAAATTAAATCGATAGCTGTAATTATGCCGTAAAAATTCTATTTTATAGGAATAAAAATTGTTTTGTCTTCCATCAGATTGAATTATCTTTAAATGCATCTTATTATTAGATGTTTCAAAATAAAATTGAAAATTTAAATATAAAAATTTGATGTCATGACGATAAATCATATCGAAATTTCTTTCATGGGATGTTTTAACGATAAAGAAATTTAATATAAATTGATGTCAACAAACAAATTTGATGATCGCTAAATGAAAAAATAAAACATCTGCGATAGAAAGTAATTTAATTTTATGAAATTTATGGATTTAATTAAAAAAAAAAAAAAAGCTATAAGGATACTTTCGATTATTTCTAAATTTGGTACGGAATTGCTCCGTCAGGTGATCCATTCATTTGAGAATCTGTAGGCGTCCAAAATCCACAAATTGACACCGCCTCGCCGCTAATTGTCGCAATCTCCCGGAAAATCTCTCTATTCTTTCTTCTATATTTGATTTAAAAATTAAACTAAACACACCCAGATATATACAATTATCAATACCAAAGAGAGTGGGACATAATCATTCAGAGAATTTTCTCTCTTACAATTTCTTATATAAGACGGATTAATGTTCTCAATAATTGATCTTACTAATCCGGGTTTTATAATTTTCTTAGTACAGGATTAGAGGGCAGAGTGATTGTTCATTCAATATCTTTGTATATATTTATATTACAGAGCACTTGTAATTTTTTTTGTTGGATATGATGTGACTTGAATATAAGGCAGCGAATAAATAAATAGTTGATTAGGGTCAGTGGTTCTTTTCCTGGACGTTAAATTATTAACTTCTCACTTATTATCTTAACGTTTATAGATGCCGAAAGCCAAAAAAATGATGGAATAGAATTAAGATTAACAGGATTGAAAATAGAAAAACAACAGAATTTTATATTTTATATGTAAATTAAAGTATATTAAAATATCTATAAAACTCTGTCGGTTTTCTATTTTCAACCCTGTTATTACAACGGGAACAGAAAAAGAGCGATACATCCTTCATGCAGAATTAAGAATCTTTAAATTATTCGATTCTTTATTTAGTGAACTCATGTAATTTGGTGCAGAAGTCTTGCTTCACTTTCCATAACTGTAATTGACCCATAATTTGTTAATGTCTGTCTGTCCTCCGGAGTATCTCCATAACCTATCATACTAAAATATTAAAAAAGACTAAAGAAAGTCAGAGGGGTTCAAAGGGTGAGGAACAGCTAGTGAATTATATTTTTATTATTACTCTTATATAGGATCTCACCACAATATCCCCCAGGCAACTCTACGAGGAGAGGGAGTTGTTGTGACGGATATTAACAATTTAATGTACACAGAGTGGAAATTAATTCGGCCGAAACGTAGACAAAAATATATGAAATAAATAAAGACAAATTTAATTTTCTTTATTGTTTTTCTGGCTGCCTGGATACCCTCACTACTCAATATATATTCAGCCACTCCTCCTGGATTTAATTTTATTTTATTACTTTCGAAAACTCAAAATACAAACCTACCCCGGCCTAAGCAGTGAGAATACATGTGCATAGCCGTTGTTTAATAAATTTTCTATAAAAAAATAATAAAATTTTGATTTTTTAATAAAATTTAGATGAAACATCGTCTTGGTGGTGCTCTTTTAATTTAATTTTCACACTAAAGAAATCAAATTTGAAAAAGTATATTGCCTCCCTGTATACATAACAAAAATGTAACAAATGTATTATCATGTAAGAAATTTTTCTGTAACACTTCTAGTATAAACTTTCTAGATAAGTCCCTTACAAATATCTACTTATAATGGATCGAGTCAAATGGGAATTAATTAATTTAATTTTTAAAGTATGGTTTTTCCTTGAACTCGAACAATGCTCTCACAAGAAGTCTCTTATGACCGAATCTTGATAAAGAACATCAATGAGAAACAAACATTAAAATACGCTCATTGATTTACAAATGAAATTTTTTATTGGACTACTCTATATAATATTAATAATTTTCCCAGTCTAAATGGACAACGGCGATAAAAAAGAAAATATTTTAAAATGTGAAAGAATCACGTGCCTCGATTATTCGTCGGATGACTAAAAGTTGTTGTGGCTAATGGATGACCACTTTGGAAAAAAAGACGGCGCCCTCGTTTGGACAACGATATTTTTCATCCACGAGTATCTCTAATTGAATTTTAAAAATGCACTAAGCGTTTATTTTAACTAGATCCTGTGTGCTTACGGCATGATTAATTGTATCAGCCGATGCGTGTGTAATTACAAGTAATTTGGCGAGCGAGCGCCAGGGCAGCCACGTGAGCACGCGCGTGGGTGGACCCTTAGGGGGCGTGGGACTAAACAACGCGCATCATTGTGCCACAGAAACAAACACAACAAACATCTAACTACAAAAAAAATTAAAAGTGTTCTAAATATTAATTTTGTTAACACTTTGCTACAAAATTGAAAAAGTAATGAATAAGCAAAGGTTTATTATGTGGTATTTCACATTAGATTTTTTATCTAAATTTTTTCTATTTTTTTAAAAAACCAAAAATATAAATAAAAAATCTGGTGTGACTGGCGCACAGCACACAACTTTCTCTTACCTTCGGTAATCGAAAGTTGTGTTCCGTGCTTGTCACACCAGATTTTTTGTGTCGACATATATTTAGTTCCCGACAGTACGGAACATTTGAATTCAGATGTAAAATTTATAAGTATGGGAAAATATTTATATTTTGTTACCATGGCAACCATTTCTCCTATCTTTTCTATGGAGTACAAGAGTAAAGTGGCCGCCGATATATTTTTTTTTTTTTTTTTTTAAACATTCACACTTTTTTCTCATTCACACTCACATTCACACACACATTCATACAGTCTTTTCGGCAACTTAGGCCATATAAGACTTTGACGATAACCGTTGTAGAGAAAATATCTATTGTGGGGTCAGGCATTTCTATTTAAGCCATCTGGTATCCAAATGGCTTAAATAAAATCATCGGACTGCCTGGGTCCGAACCCGCGACGCGCCGATATATTAGAATTCAAGATGTAAAATTTATAAGTATGGCAAAATATTTTAATTTTGTTTCCATGGCAACCATTTCTCCTATCTTCTCTATGAAATGCAAGAGTAAAGTGGTCTTCAAAAGATTTCAATGGCAAAATGAGAATATACATTTTAAAGAGCATCTAAAAAATAATTGTTTTATGAATTAAAAAAAAAAAATCGGAGCAAATTTTGAGAAAATCGAAAAAAACTGAAAAAGTACATCAGTAAAGTATTAATACTATATGGCCGATTTTGTTTAAAATCTTATTTTCACGGTCCAGGAGGGTACAAAACTTAAATATAAAATTTCAACCTCCTAGCTCAATTCCTTCATGCTTATAATTGTACACACACACACACACCCACCCACACACCCACACACCCACACACCCACACACAGACAGACCATGTCGCGAAAACCACTTTTTTGAATTCAGGGGACCTCAAAACGTGTATATCCATCAAAATCTCGATATCGAATTTTTGACATGAAACCAATACTTTTTCTCTATATATATTAACATATATAGAGGTAAGAGAAAGTAAAAAGTGAAAAATTCATATCATTTGTTAAAGATATCCCCTATCTCCAGTTTGGTTTGGCATTTAATAAAATAATGAAATGGATTTTATAAAAGTTACCCCCCCCCTTCCGTTTTGAGCACATGGTCACTAGTTCGCTTCCCGTGCTAAATTCAGATTTGTAGTTAATTAGATTATTTCTCGTCTTAATTATTTAAATTATATTGCTTGATCAATTAAATTAGATAAGTGTAAATGGCTTCAGATTGCGAAAAAAACTTACAAGATGGCCATTATTTAACAAACATCTCATTTATGTTATGCAAATTAATTAAATAAAAAAAAAAAAAAATTTTAAAATATTCATTTTTACTTTTTTTTTATATTGATGATAATTTCTGGTCTAAAAATTTTCCCACAACTCTCAAATAAATTTATCAGCAACATGTAACTGGTGTAGATATCTCTATATCATTTATTTTCTTAAGTTATCCTTTAAAAAGGTCAAAAAAATTTATTTTTTTTTTTGCAACTATAGACCAATGGCACTTTATAAAAATTATTTTCAATCTTATCTTTTGATCAGAGATCATTGGAAAATAAATGGCACAATTTTTCTCATCATTAACGATCACTAATAAATTTTATTATAAAATATATTATATTATATTGTGCTGTTAGAAAATTAGATCAGGAGAGGTATTAATCTAACTAGAAACCCTCGATGCATTTAACGTTTACCCCGGGGCAACTCACTACTTTTTCGACGTGATTTATAAGTTCCATTACAATCAGCCGTGCTTTCAAATAAATAGTTTAATATCATTAGAAGAATTATAAATTGTATGGCCAATTGCATTGTTTCCAAACTAATTGTAATTTTGACAAAATTCTCAACATCTGTCACATGACTTGGCATAAAAAGCAACGAGAAAAACACCGCACTCGCTCTTTAAAATTTCTTTTCAATTTACTTTAATTTCGAATTTATTAAATTTGACCCCACACAATAAATAGACAATATCGTATACTTTTATTATAGTATTCTTATAAAATTTTGCATAAATCTTTTTTGAAGTAAAAATAAAATTTTAAGCAGCTTTATTTTACTCTATATAGTTACTTATAAATTCGATGAGTAATCGAAGTGAAAAAAGGGTCGGAATTAGCCGAGCGCACAACTTTACCCACCCACTATTCAAGAAAAAAATATTGCCGCCCCCTCTTTAGCCCCTCTAATGGTCCGATATTTATCATATTATATATAATTTTACTCGGGAGAAAGTCTAGTTTCTGATTAAATAAAAAAAAAATTATAGGTTTTGTAAGAAAAAAATATTGGTCCCCCCCCCTAGAGCCCCCCATCTCCATCAACATAGACAACAGGTCGCATCTTGTTAACGTAAAACGTTTGATTTGATCGCTTAAAAAATACGGGACATTAACATGTATTAAAGATAATAAATTAAATCGATAGCTGTAATTATGCCGTAAAAATTCTATTTTATAGGAATAAAAATTGTTTTGTCTTCCATCAGATTGAATTATCTTTAAATGCATCTTATTATTAGATGTTTCAAAATAAAATTGAAAATTTAAATATAAAAATTTGATGTCATGACGATAAATCATATCGAAATTTCTTTCATGGGATGTTTTAACGATAAAGAAATTTAATATAAATTGATGTCAACAAACAAATTTGATGATCGCTAAATGAAAAAATAAAACATCTGCGATAGAAAGTAATTTAATTTTATGAAATTTATGGATTTAATTAAAAAAAAAAAAAAAGCTATAAGGATACTTTCGATTATTTCTAAATTTGGTACGGAATTGCTCCGTCAGGTGATCCATTCATTTGAGAATCTGTAGGCGTCCAAAATCCACAAATTGACACCGCCTCGCCGCTAATTGTCGCAATCTCCCGGAAAATCTCTCTATTCTTTCTTCTATATTTGATTTAAAAATTAAACTAAACACACCCAGATATATACAATTATCAATACCAAAGAGAGTGGGACATAATCATTCAGAGAATTTTCTCTCTTACAATTTCTTATATAAGACGGATTAATGTTCTCAATAATTGATCTTACTAATCCGGGTTTTATAATTTTCTTAGTACAGGATTAGAGGGCAGAGTGATTGTTCATTCAATATCTTTGTATATATTTATATTACAGAGCACTTGTAATTTTTTTTGTTGGATATGATGTGACTTGAATATAAGGCAGCGAATAAATAAATAGTTGATTAGGGTCAGTGGTTCTTTTCCTGGACGTTAAATTATTAACTTCTCACTTATTATCTTAACGTTTATAGATGCCGAAAGCCAAAAAAATGATGGAATAGAATTAAGATTAACAGGATTGAAAATAGAAAAACAACAGAATTTTATATTTTATATGTAAATTAAAGTATATTAAAATATCTATAAAACTCTGTCGGTTTTCTATTTTCAACCCTGTTATTACAACGGGAACAGAAAAAGAGCGATACATCCTTCATGCAGAATTAAGAATCTTTAAATTATTCGATTCTTTATTTAGTGAACTCATGTAATTTGGTGCAGAAGTCTTGCTTCACTTTCCATAACTGTAATTGACCCATAATTTGTTAATGTCTGTCTGTCCTCCGGAGTATCTCCATAACCTATCATACTAAAATATTAAAAAAGACTAAAGAAAGTCAGAGGGGTTCAAAGGGTGAGGAACAGCTAGTGAATTATATTTTTATTATTACTCTTATATAGGATCTCACCACAATATCCCCCAGGCAACTCTACGAGGAGAGGGAGTTGTTGTGACGGATATTAACAATTTAATGTACACAGAGTGGAAATTAATTCGGCCGAAACGTAGACAAAAATATATGAAATAAATAAAGACAAATTTAATTTTCTTTATTGTTTTTCTGGCTGCCTGGATACCCTCACTACTCAATATATATTCAGCCACTCCTCCTGGATTTAATTTTATTTTATTACTTTCGAAAACTCAAAATACAAACCTACCCCGGCCTAAGCAGTGAGAATACATGTGCATAGCCGTTGTTTAATAAATTTTCTATAAAAAAATAATAAAATTTTGATTTTTTAATAAAATTTAGATGAAACATCGTCTTGGTGGTGCTCTTTTAATTTAATTTTCACACTAAAGAAATCAAATTTGAAAAAGTATATTGCCTCCCTGTATACATAACAAAAATGTAACAAATGTATTATCATGTAAGAAATTTTTCTGTAACACTTCTAGTATAAACTTTCTAGATAAGTCCCTTACAAATATCTACTTATAATGGATCGAGTCAAATGGGAATTAATTAATTTAATTTTTAAAGTATGGTTTTTCCTTGAACTCGAACAATGCTCTCACAAGAAGTCTCTTATGACCGAATCTTGATAAAGAACATCAATGAGAAACAAACATTAAAATACGCTCATTGATTTACAAATGAAATTTTTTATTGGACTACTCTATATAATATTAATAATTTTCCCAGTCTAAATGGACAACGGCGATAAAAAAGAAAATATTTTAAAATGTGAAAGAATCACGTGCCTCGATTATTCGTCGGATGACTAAAAGTTGTTGTGGCTAATGGATGACCACTTTGGAAAAAAAGACGGCGCCCTCGTTTGGACAACGATATTTTTCATCCACGAGTATCTCTAATTGAATTTTAAAAATGCACTAAGCGTTTATTTTAACTAGATCCTGTGTGCTTACGGCATGATTAATTGTATCAGCCGATGCGTGTGTAATTACAAGTAATTTGGCGAGCGAGCGCCAGGGCAGCCACGTGAGCACGCGCGTGGGTGGACCCTTAGGGGGCGTGGGACTAAACAACGCGCATCATTGTGCCACAGAAACAAACACAACAAACATCTAACTACAAAAAAAATTAAAAGTGTTCTAAATATTAATTTTGTTAACACTTTGCTACAAAATTGAAAAAGTAATGAATAAGCAAAGGTTTATTATGTGGTATTTCACATTAGATTTTTTATCTAAATTTTTTCTATTTTTTAAAAACCAAAAATATAAATAAA
>JAKCPI010031036.1:0-26685 GCA_023213315.1 Euborellia annulipes
TTATATTTATAGATTTGGTCAATGTGTGTTTATCACGTTTTACTTGTTTTGAAGTTGCATTTTTTACATTAACTTAAATTTGATCATTGTTTTATTTTTTTTTTTAGATAAATCTTTTTAAGAGCATTATAAGAAAATAATAATTTCAATATTATGTAATTATACATTCAAAAAAAACTTTAATATATTAATATTTTCAGAATTATGATTTTTAAAGAGATAAATTTTATGTTTGTGCTAAAAAAAGTTAAAAATTTTCATTATTAAAACTTGCATTATCATTATATAAGAGGGAAAAAAGCTATTATCCACTTTCATTGAAATTTGACTTTGATTTGCTAACCTGTTTGACTAATCATGTTTTTCATATATATTTTCTTTCATTTTAAAAGGATCATGGGAAAGGGATAGGAAAGAATTAAGGATAGGAAAGAGGATGGGTAGTTGGCAGAAATCAGCCCCTTGTACGCCAATATACAAGTTTCAGAGTGGGAGATGCTCTGGATTTCGGGCGACAATTTTACGGGTTAAAACGGATGAAATTTTTATCTATGTCATCTTCCTTTTGGATTGGTGGTTGTAGGTTGAATTTTGATTGTGACTGATTTTGCTCAAAGGGTATCAGTGCAGTCTCACTGAACTTCTTAGGTGAATTCGACTTGAAATCCACTGCTAAGTGAGCCACCCACTGGCCGGTAACTTTCTTCAACTCAGGTTTTAGCAAATATTCTTTTCTTCTAAGTTTTTGTGGGATTTCTTCTATCTTGGTAATTAAAATTTCAGTGTTTTCTGTGTTTTGGACTTTTTGCTTGATTTGCTGTTTTAAATCGGATTTTAACTTTGGAGTTAATTGATGATGATGCTGTGAAACTTCTTGACTTACATCTGGTTTTAATTCTTGGAAACTTTCCGATATTTCTTCTTTTATTTTTTGTTTTAATTCTTGAAAATTTTGTGATATTTCTATTTCTTGTTTTATTTCTTGAAAATTTTGTGATATTTCTTCTTTTATTTCTTGAAAATTTTGTTTTATTTCTTCTTTTTGTTGTGGAATTTTATTTATTTGTTCTTCTTGCACCGGAGTTTTTTGTATAAAATTGTCTTGATTTGGTATTTGAGCATCTTCTATTTTAGCTTCTTCTTCAATTGATTTGTTCGTATAGTAAGGTTTCTTAATAACTCCAGCAAGGAACTGAAGGTTTCTATCAAGTTTATCTTCTAAACGGTTAAATTGTTCGCTCATTTTCATGTCCCTTTCGTTCATTTTCATGTCCCTTTCTTCCATCCTTTCGTTCATTTTCATGTCCCTTTCTTCCATCCTTTCGTTCATTTTCATGTCCCTTTCTTCCATCCTTTCGTTCATTTTCATGTCCCTTTCTTCCATCCTTTCGATCATTTTCATGTCTCTTTCTTCCATCCTTTCGTTCATTTTCTGTAGCATCATCATTATGACACCGCGTTCTTGAGTAGATAATTTAGAATATGATCCAAGTGGGTTTGTTAAGGTGCTCATGATGTCTGATATTAAGAATATTTAAGAATGTAAAAATTTTATAAAGAGTAATTAATTATTTATTTTGGGGTATAAATTTTTTTTCGAATTTTATTTAAAAAATTTTTTTTTTTAAATTGGCCGAAAGTTTTAACTTTCCTATTTTGAAATAAATTTTGATTCAGTTAACTAAGATTACGGCTTGCCCGAGAACCGATTCCAGCCAACCTCCTTATGTTAGGCTAAACCGTTCTGTTTAGGATGGGCTACCGGCCTGTTTGAATTCATTCCAGCCATCCTCCACCATGTTACCTCTTTACGGCTTTTATATTGGGTTTTCTCAGTGTAATAGGGAATGTAATTATCTGCTTCGCATTTATTTTATTATATAGAGGTATTATCCGCATGATTTTAAAGGATAGGGAAGAGAAAATATATATTTCTTTTAATTAAGGTTGCTTTAATCTACTCTAGAAATAAAACAAGTTGTTTAACACTAGGAAAAGTTAACGATTTTATTTTAATTCAAGAAGCAAGTAGTATTTGGATTTTGTTTTGTAAATAAAGTTTTAATAATGAGTTAGGTAATGTGCGAAATTTATAAAAGTATTTTAATAAAGAGATTAAAGATTAACAGTTTAAGCCTTACAAATATTTATTATTATTTTCTTTGTTTAGAAAGAACGTTCTTTGCGTTTGGTTGGTGATTAAAAATTATTTATATTTATATTAGAAAAAGATTGTGAAATGCTTAGAAAATTATAAAATTATTATTTGAGAAGTTCAGAAATATTATTCGTATTATTTGTGAAAGTTATAATTATTTTTAATATTTTTTATATTATTGATTTTTTATGGTATTTAGAAATATTACTTTAATTTTAAAGCAAATTATTATTTTTTATTATGTTTGAATGATTATGTTTAAAAAGTTTATTATTGTTCATAAAATTTAATTGTTAAAAAGTTTGTGATCACAGAAGATTAATTATTGTGTCTACTCATCTTTCGATGTCTTGAAAGCCGCTTGATGCAGGTAAGTGAAGAATTTGATTGTAGAAATAGAGATGTATGATGCTGTTTGATAATTTTTCTGTTTCAGGCTCTCGCTGTCTTCCGATCAACGAATATAGAGAAATTTGGATACTTGGTAATTGATATTGCACATAGAATAATTACTGGGGTATATAGTAATGCATTTGCATAAAAATACTGGGTATATTTGAATTTGTTTCTAGGTGAAGACCTCAGAGAGAACGATTTGATATGTTGCTCGTGTGAGAGTCGAGAGAGGTCTTCTCCTTTTCCTTTTCAGCTTTGTCCGCCGCTGCTGTATTTCTCCAGGCTTCGAGTCAGGGGTGGGTTCCCCCACTCCCTCCATTCTTCCATTCTATTCTCTCCTCTATTTTATTCTTTATTCGTATTTTTTTGAAATTTAATATTTGCGAATATATTTTTATTTAATATATTCTATTTTTATATTCAACATTTAATTTTAATATTCTTTTAAACAATTTTTTGTATACTATTTGATCTAAATAAATATCTATTTTTTTTAAAATATTATTTTTATTTCTTCTTAAGAATTCCTTTCAAATAACATTAGGAAAATTTATCATCATTTTGTTAATTAAAGTGGGGGAATGGATTTATCCATTACAAGCTAATACATCAAACCATCTGTCCCAATAATCTTTTAATTTTCTTTTAAATTTAAAAATGAATTTATTGCTATTATTAATCACATATTAATTAAGAAAATTTTAAAATAAGCTTAGATGATTTATTTAAAAATTAATTGTCAAATTAGTTCAGCATTCTTGTAATAGATGGCAGGCTAGTCTAACAGACGATATAGTATTAGCTTATATTTATATATTTTTATGCTTTTATAAAAGATACATAATATATATATGAATTTATTGTTAAAAGATCAATGAAAATCCACCAAATGCATTAAATATTATTAGCTACCATTCTGACATCTCTTGGCAAATTTTCGAATTACTTGATTTTTGGACATACTTTTTAAGACACGCAGCGCCCTCTTATCGGGAAAAACATACGTAACATCTACTTCCTGTACCCTTTAAATGTGTATGTTTATAAAACTTTCAGTTCTCGAATTGTTGAATTTTGAACTGTCGCCACTCAGCATTCTCGATAAATCGAGAAGAGAAAAAAAAATATTTCTCTATTGTCTCATGAACTGCATTTTTGTATTAATCAGATTCTCATTTATTTATTTGTTTATATGGAAATTAATTTATCTATAAAAAAATGACATTTATTATTATTATATTCATATCTTGGCTTCTGTTTCCTCATATATTAAAAATAAATAAATACAAAAGGTGCGTCTTAATTTTTTTTTTTCCTCGTTAGCAATAACGACCTTGTAAATTATTATTCATTCATTACGCTAATAAAAAATTTCAAACTATTATTTTGGGTGAACTCTTCACACTTATATTTAAATAATATTTAGTTGTGTGCTATGTAAATGGCTCAAAAACACCCTTTTTTCTCATTCACACTCAACACACATTCACACAGTCTTTTCGGCAACTCAGGCCATATAAGACTTTGACGATATACGTTACTGATTAAGGGAGAACGGGAGCTAAGGTGTTACGCATGTTTTTCCCGATAAGATGGCGTAGTGTGTCATAAAAAGTATGCCCAAAAAAATCAAGTAATTCAAAAATTTGCCAAGAGATGTCAGAATGGTAGCTAATAATATTTAATGCATTTGGTTGATTTTCATTGATCTTTTAACAATAAATTCTATTATATATTATGTATCTTTTATAAAAGCATAACAATTTATACTAAATCTAGGCCAGATATAGGCCATTAGGCGAACGGCTGTTAGACTAGCCTGCCATCTATTGCAAGAATGCTGAACTAATTTGACAGATGATTTTTAAATAAATCATCTAAGCTTATTTTAAAAATTTCTTACTTAATATGTGATTAATAATAGCAATAAATTCATTTTTAAATTAAAAGATTATTGGGACAGATTGTTTTTTTTGTATTTGCTTGATAACAAAAAAAATTAATTACGTTAATTTTTAATAAGTCATTAAACAAATTATAGCTCGATGTCCCAATAATCTCTTATGAATTTAATTCATTTAAAAAAAAAAACCGCATTGAAAAATTCCTTATAAGAATCTAGTTTTTTTTTAAAGTACGTTTAGACGTCGCTCCTGAACCCCCCTTAATATTTATTGTTTCTCTGTTTAAAGCAAGCGAGTATTTCTTGCTATCTTTGATTAAATGATTAAATAACCTTCTGAGTTTGACATTTTTAGGTTAATTTTCGGCAGAAGCTGTTTCTTGCACAATCATGCTTGTGCCGAAGGGAATTTGTGCATGCTGGCACAAAAAGATTGTATATGCATGCTTGTCAAGTTTGCAGTTACATGTATAACCGGCTCTTTATTTTCAATATATATATATAAATCATTTGTTTATATCTATGTTACTTAATTTGAAGAAAAAAAATAATTAAATTGATTTTATAAACGAATAAAAAAAATGGAATCAAATTATTTTCAAAGAATTTAACATTCGCGTAATTCTTTATCATTAGATAAAATAAAATGTATATATTCCTATTGGATGGGGTCAGGGTCGATTTTATTGTAGTTAATTGGAGCAGTGAATTTGATAAACTTTGCTTTGATCTCTCCAAATATTATTATTGATTAAACAATCTGGTGTGACAAGCACAGAACACAACTTTCGATTACCGAAGGTAGAGAAAGTTGTGTACTGTGCGACCAGTCACACCAGATTGTTTTCTACACTAACCAGTTGCGGTCCTGGGAGAGGGGAAAATTAACAATTTCCCTTCCACTTCTCCACTAACACCGCACCTGAGTATAATTTTAGTATTCACTTCTTTTTTATTTTAATTTTACTTAATTAGAAAGAAAAATATGAGTGTGTTTTTTTTTTTTTTTTAACAAAAAATCGAAGTGATGGCAATGACTGGCACTATTTCTCCTAGATGTTAGCTCTTATATAATAAAAGAAAATGCTAAATACATTAGACATAAATGTGAATAAATAAAAAAAAATTAATAAATTATAAGCAATCAGAATTATTAATATATGTATTTACAGAGCAAATATAAAATAATAGATTTGTAGTCTCCTAGCTGGCAACAAAAATGGGCAAAAGTTTTCTGAACGCTAATATTTTCAGAATATGTTGCATTTTAGTGATGGAAAGATATTCTAGAGTCAGCACTTGCAGTACCGGGGCCTTTATCGGGAATAAGCCGGTAAAGTTGAGGGAAGATGGTTTTTCGCAAATATCTCGAAAACTATGCGTTTTACCGCAAAAATTCATTTATTCAAAAATAATCGAATTTAAATTACAAATAAAAATGGTCTAGTACATAATCACGCCAAAGTGAACGGTTCGGGAGATAGAGAGGGGTAAAATTTGTAATTAATGTGAATGGAGACACTGATATAGAGAAATATTTATATCTTGTCACCATGACAACCATTGTTAGAATTACAAATTTTACCCCTCTATATCTCCCGAACCGTTCATTTTAGCGTGAATATGCACTAGACCATTTTTATTTGTAATTTAATTTCGATTATTCTTGTATAGATGAAGTTTTGCAGAAAAGCGCATAGTTTTCGAGATATCTGAGAAAAACCATCGTCCGCAAATTTACCGGCTTATTCCCGCTAAACGCCCCGGGTGCTGACTCTAGAGTTTCTTTCCATCACTAAAATGCAACCTATTCTGAAAATATTAAACCTTCAGAAAACTCTTTGTCCATTTTTGTCGCCAGCTCTTGGACCCGAAAACGGTACATGGTGGGGGTAAACGGATTCAGGATTGACTTAAGAATCTGAAGGAATTATCTCGGGGCTCGAAAAAAATTTCACTTTGCCGAATAGTGTAATTAGTTTATATATTTTGCTAATTTGCAAAAATTATAACGTTTCCGGCGGAGTTTTTTTTTTTTTTTTTTTGAGGTAACGTGACTTAAAACGAAAGTATTTTTATTTATAATTATAATATAGAGATATACAGTATTAATGAAGGAATTTTTTTTAGAATATAATTTTATCTCTCTCCTCAAATAACGCTCTTAAATTTTGGAGATGTTCACCAAGGAGAGAAAAGGTTTCTTAAAAGGGAAGAGATTAGGATGGATGACGTATAAGGATATTTTTTTCTCCTTCTCCTCGTCCTTGCAACCCGAAGGCTCTTATTTTCATACTTAGGAATTCATGGACGTCAAATTCAATCCAAAATTAGATGACTTTTTCTCGCTTTCTTCTGGCACTTTCGGAGTCCTTGAGCAACAAATTGATTTGTTGAAATTGTAATAATTTTAATAAAATAATATCTCAGCCAAAAACATCGGAGATGCAAAAAGGGGCGCCTCGCATTATTTTTGCCCAGCGTCGAGGTGAAATCAAAAAAATGCGCCTCGCTTTTCTGATTTATATAAAAGCGAGGAAATATTTTCACTTAAATAAAACCCCTACAGAATTTTATTTGTTTCATATATCCTCGCTTTTATATAAATCAGAAAAGCGAGGCGCATTTTTTTGATTTCACCTCGACGCTGGGCAAAAATAATGCGAGGCGCCCCTTTTTGCATCTCCGATGTTTTTGGCTGAGATTTCACTTCTTTTTGTGAAATATTACATTTAAATTTTATTTAATAATTTTTGCTTATTAAATATTAAGTTATCCCATGAATAGATCTTTTAATATGCATTCCAAACAGTAAAAAATAAATACATCGTTTGGTATTAATTCAAAATGATAAACATAGGATTTCACCAAATTTTATAAAATTTTAGGATTTTTATTTTTATTATGTTGGTAAGATGTAAATACATCGTTTGGTATCCATTCGAAACGATAAACATAGGATTTCCCTAAATTTTATAAAATTTTAGGATTTTTATTTTTGTTATGTTGCTAGGATGTAAATACATCGTTTGGTATCCATTCAAAACGATAAACATAGGATTTCACCAAATTTTATAAAATTTTAGGTTTTTTATTTTTGTTATGTTGGTAGAATGTAAATACATCGTTTGGTATCCATTCGAAACGATAAACATAGGATTTCACCAAATTTTATAAAATTTTAGGATTTTTATTTTTGTTATGTTGGTAGAATGTAAATACATCGTTTGGCATCCATTCGAAACGATAAACATAGGATTTCACCAAATTTTATAAAATTTTAGGTTTTTTATTTTTATTATGTTGGTAAGATGTAAATACTTCGTTTGGTATCCATTCGAAACGATAAACATAGGATTTCACCAAATTTTATAAAATTTTAGGATTTTTATTTTTGTTATGTTGGTAGAATGTAAATACATCGTTTGGCATCCATTCGAAACGATAAACATAGGATTTCACCAAATTTTATAAAATTTTAGGATTTTTATTTTTGTTATGTTGGTAGCACTTCTTATCACGTTAATCTATTGTATTTCTATCTGAATGGATTTATCCTAAAAATTGTTATTCCATTAGGGATGAAAATTACTAATATTAATAGATATGTTCCTAGATGACGTCATCAGGGAGCAAAATAGTCAAAATTGTCTTTTCGCCATGTTAAAGATAGGACAAATTTGAAATTTTGAATACCTCTCAAAAAGTCACTTTTGATCCAAAATGAAATTTTATATCAAAGGTATCGGGTTTTTGATAGTATCTATTTGTATTTTAAATTTCATCCAAATCGGTCCAGCAGGGAAACCTGTAGCTTTGTCTAAAAATTTGAAAATTGAAGAAAAGAATGAAAAAAAAAGGAAAAATAAGAGACTAACTTTTGACCTTCCGAAATCGGCAAAATCTCAACTTTGAGCCTCTGCCATTCTGTTTGGCACTGGAATTTTTTTTTGAATTCGTGCTCAAAATAATCCTTATTTATTCTAGTTTAATATAAAAAAAAAATTTGGCTCCGATATCTTAAAACCTTTTTGAGATATTCGCCCAGAAAGAGAAAAGTTTCTCAAAAAAATTTTTTCACGTCCCTATCTTTTATTAAGGATTTAAAATCATTCTTGATAATATAGTCTAGGGACGACTCGTCCATCTAAATGCAATGGGCCATTGGCATCTATTGGAATGTCAACTAAATGGTAGTATTAAGAGTTTCTTTGCTTTCTTTTGCTTTTCACATGCTCGGCGACGAGTCGCTCCCGCGACTCTTGATATAATAAAAATTTACATACGGTATATATACATTCTTAAATAAGATTACGGTTTACTAATTTGTAATCTTAGCCCAATGTCGATTTAATATTTCGCAGTTCTAAATGGATACCATCTTTTGCTTGGGTCATCATCGTCATAGTATTTATTTCTGGCGGGCCAATTGGCCTTGTTCGATCAGGTTCAAGTTCTAAATTAGCTAGGACATGGGCTATGATGGTTTTGGACACCATCATTCCAAAACGAGATCCAATACAATTGCGTGGTCCATCGCCAAATGGCAAATGGGTGAATGCGGGACGATTCTTTTTGCCTCTTCTGAGAAACGGTCGGGGTCGAATTTCTCTGGATCGGGGTAATACCTGCAAAATGGAATTTAAATTCAAACTTGATTGCTATTTTATTCTAAGAAGAGAATAGAATCAAGGGGCTACTAACTTTGGATCTCTATGAAGTCCGTCTAGGCCGATGTAAATAGGAGTTCCTTTTTCCAAAATTACTTTACTGCCTGGGATTTGATAATCTTGGTTTACTTGTCTATCCAAAAATGGCAAAGGAGGATACATCCGAAGCGTCTCATTGATAACCTGCAGAATATAAAAATCAATCACTTACTTTTCATAAAAATTTAAGAAATTATGAATAGTAGGGGTTTGGGTACCAAATGGCTTAAAAAAAATCATCGGACTGCCTGGGGTCCGAACCCGCGACTTTTGGTATACGAGATTTGCACTCTAACCCCTACACCAAGCCTGTGGGCAAATAGATATTCAAATTGGAATTTTTTTTGGAAAAATAATATTAGGCCATCCATTTAAACTGATGATCGATAAATTATTTGACATCAAAACTTTACTACTCTTCCAAACTTTTAATTTTACAGGAAAAGGCTGAAGGGCCCCCATTTCTTCCATAGAATCTAAACTTATCCTAGATATTCTGAATTCTTACTCAAAAATATCCAATTTATAATTTTTTATTTTAATCTAAAGCGCTCCATACATGCCGTACTTTGAAACATGAGCCTGGCTCGGCTCGCCTTCAAACAAGCCAAATCCGCAAGTGTGCGGACTCTCAGGAGCCGGGACAGATCCGTCTGGACCTTCTGTCCGGCTCGGCCCGGGAGCAGATCCGCAAGTGCGTGGGCTCTCACGGTTCGGGCTCAGATAAAGTATTTTATTTTATTTTTTGCTCGGCTAGGCTCGTATGAGTCCACACACTTCGCGGATTTTGGCTCAGGACCCAAGCCGGCCTCGTGGTGGTCTTAAAATTGTAGTTTTCTTTAGAATTACCTGTTCGACATAGACCATTTCTCCTAAGGCATCGTAATTAATTTCGCCATGTTTTTCAATTACTTTTAAGATCTCTTTTCTGGCACGTTCTTGATATTCCGGGGCTCTTGCTAATTCATGAAAGGCAAAAGTGATGGTACTTGTGGTCGTTTCAAATCCGGCAGCAAAATACACGGAAGCCTAAAGAATTAGGTTCATTTAGAGATCTTGGGTTCTTAGATAGCCAGGCCAGTTTATTTCTTAACTATACCTGAGCTACAAGATCATCTCGGTCGAAATTGAGAAGTTTTTCTTCTGTTTTATTTACAGCTGCTGACGAGATATATCCTTTTTGTTCCAATTCAATTAGGGAATCTATCAGGTCACTTCGCTTAATGGGACTTTTTTTTCGAGCACCCATTACTTCCCAGAACACCTTTCTAGAACAATAAAATCAATTAATTTCACATAAAGAAATTTTATTTAATTATTCCTACCTGAAAAATAATGTAGCATCTTTATTAAAAAGTGCAACTTTCAAAAGAGAAGGGATGTAGTGTGGCGCAAAGAAAACGGAAAATATTTTTATTGCTTCTATTGGGGAAAATTCAAAAATCTCTTTTCCAATCATTCTGAATTCAGAATCGTCATTTTTTAGGGAGTTGCCATCAATGCCAAATGCACAGGAAAGAATAATATCAGTTGCACATCTGCAAATCAAAAGAAAATTTATGATATTTTAAGTTGAATTACTTTTTCTCTATATGTGATGCAGAAAGTGAAAAGGGCCACCTCTTGTATTGAGTTGTAGATATTTTATTGTAGAGGGCATGGGCGTAACTAGGGGGGACCCGGGGGGGGGTCTCAGAAGGCTCCTCGCCCCAAGAAAAGTTGAAACAATATGGGGCCTTCCACGCCCTCCGGGGCCCAAAGCCCCCCCCCCCCCAGCGAGGATGGCTTGGCCTATGGCCCCCCAGGCAAATTCCCCAGGTAGTCATGGTAGAGGGTATTTTCCTGAACATTTTAAGACCGAAAACCACGATGATATCTCAAAAACTAAAAACGCATTCAAACACAATTAAAAACTATTTAAGGTTACTAAATCGATTATTTTGTAGTATTTATTGGATTTTCAACGCTAAAATTACCGAATAAACTTGTATAGGAAATATTGAAGTAACGTATTTAATCGAAACCCAAAAATCGACCTAATTCGACTAAAATGCCTGAACCGATCGCCGACAAGAGGTCCCTTTTCACTTTCCGCATCACATATTTGCTTGAAGTTGTGGCTGTGATGTGATTATAATGAAAGGATGAAGGTATCAGCCAAATTGGAATGCACGGTGTTTATCTCTGATCTTGGCACAATAACTATTTAATTTGGTATGAAGCAAATAGATTTTATTATTAACAAATCCTGGTTTTGCAATATGTGTATAATTTCCAATAACTGAAGATGGCCAAATAAATTCAGTCAGAACCTCGTGCTTTCCAATTTGGCTGTTATCTCGTTATAATTTCTCTATATATCTCATCGTCTCAGCATCCCTATGCTGTTCAGCTCACGTAGTCAATTCCAATCTTCCTTTGTCCCCATGACCTCCCAAGCTCTCTGCGTCTATCTTCCCCAAAACCTACAATCTTCAGACTTTCAAGTCTAACCTCAACAGGCATCTTCTCGGTTCCCGCAGTTGAGTTTCCCCTTTATGCTTCTCCTTTTGTTTTTATTTTCTTCCTGGCTGCGTGTGTCCACAGGTCTTTTCAAACCTTATGCACCCATTTCAAAAAAATATTCTGATATCCACCTATCCATAAATTCAATTTTGATTCAGCCCTCTGAAGTCCGAAGACAAAGATGAATGAAATGAACAATTCCAATTTTTTTGAATTACCACCATCATTTTTCTTTTCTCTCGAAAATTTATTAATATCTGATCTCTTTAAGAGTATTCCCAAATTTTACCGTCCTTGTTTTGAAATCACACCTGAATTCTACTTCAGCCCCCCCCCTCCAAACAAATTACCTTGCAGTCGATTCCCGAACTTCCTGAGCATTCTTCTTATCCAGATTTTTCATATGTTCAATGAATTCTTTTGCACACACTTGAACCAAAGGATACATCTCTCGCATTCTTTTAGAAGTGAATGTAGGTGTCAAAGTAACCCGTAATGCGCGCCAGAGTTTTCCTTTCATAAAAAATAAATTTTTCCCAGTTAGTGGATCATAGTGCGGTGAACAAAAACTAAAACGATCACTAAAATAGTTGAAATCCTGAAAAACAAAGAAAGAAAGTGTTTTTAAAATTATTGTTTTTTTTTTTTTTTTTATTCGTTTAAGGTCTTTTCTGATATCCAATTCAATTAATTTATCTATTTATTTATTTATTTATTTAGCAATCTCTCAACAGAATTTCTTCCAATTACAGAGAGGAAAAAAAGAAACACAAAAAATAGTAAATCAAATGCTGTCTTTCCTGGCATACTCTGAACATATCTTAAAAATTGGAGACTTTTCTAGGGATCTTGTCCTAGCCTTCTTGAGATAAAAGAGGGACACTGACTTCAGGGTAACCGCCGCACAGTGGTTCAAAATGCTATTCTAGCTGGACAAAATTAATATTGAAACAAAAATAACTTTTTTCGAGGTATTTTATTAAATAACAATAAAAATATATTAAAAGCCTTCATCGCTGCTCATGGGCGTAACTGAGGGGTACCAGGGGCTCCCCCCAAGAGAAATTGAGACAATATGGGGCATTCCAAGCCCGCCCCCTGGAGGATGGCTGGTCACATGGCCCCCTCCCCAGTCGAATTCCCTAGTTACGTCTATGTTGCTGCTGAAAATCAGATATAATTCTTCAACCCTCGTCTCCTCCTCATCTGCAATTCACTCTTGCTGTTGCGGTCGGTTTTTAAACAATAATATTACTTCAGCAGCCGCTTTTGATACAATTTCAGAAAATTCGACTACACTGTCGCAAACTTAATTACAGAAAAAAAAAATTTTTTGAATTTTGTCCAGCTAGAATAGCATTTTGAACCACTGTGCGCCGGGACCTTGAAGCCTATTTTGGCTAACTGTTCGCTACAATCCCAGCGATTACCCAAAAGATTTTCTAAATTTTTCAGGATGTCATCCCTTCTTCTCTCGAGAAGTCTTTTAAAATCAAATATTTTACAAAGCTCAGAGTAGCTAACTGCTGTGCCAGGAAGACCAATTTTTTTTTTATAAAATAGGTATCTCAAGTATTTTTTCTGAACCCCTATCATGTTTATTTGTACACTGACAGTGAGGACCCAGATTAAAGTTCAGGGCCGGAACTAGGAGATTTTTTAGGAGTGGACAAAATTTAATTTGCCGGCCCCCTCCTTAAAATTTTCCTTGATCTTCAAAATTTTTCTGCGAAATTTTTTTTTTTTTTTTCGCGGAACCAAATTTTCCAGTTCGAAAAATTATTTTACCTTTTTTTTTTTTTAGAGAGGCTAAATTTTTGCCGCCCTCGGAACCGAAATTTTTCCCCGTGTGCCGCCCGCGAAACATTTTCTCTTGCGCGGGAACATTAGTTTTTTCCCGACCGACAAAATATTTTACCTTTTTTTAGAGACGCTCAATTTTTCAATTTTTGCCGCCCGCGGAAGAAAAATTTTTTTTGGTGTGCCGCTCGCGGAACCAAAATTTTTTTTCCCGTCCGAAAATATTTTTTGCCTTTTTTTTTAGAGACGCTAAATTTTTGCCACCCGCGTAACCAGAAATTTTTATCTTTCTTTAATTGCCGCCCCCCCTGATATCTGCCGCCCGGGGCACGTGCACCCACTGCCCCCCCCCCTAGATCCGGCCCTGTTAAAGTTACATATTCAAGCTGAGATCTCACTAGTGAATAGTATACCCTATTCAAAGTAGAGACCTCAACAAAGTTTTTGGAGTTTCTTTTTACAAAACCCAACATTCTATAGATAAATTGTTTCGCCTAGGGCGGGATGCGAACCCTCCTTTGGCACCAGCCGTTTTATAATTATCTACAAATACGCTTGTCCTAAACTTCTTGGATAAACCATCTATTTTTGACGGTCTTTTATCTACATTCAGAGAATAATCCAAACTTGACTTACCTTTATGAAAATTTGCTTGATTAATTCCGGATCCCGAATAAGAAGTGCCGGCTTATCAAAAATATGAAAACCAAAGAACGGTTCATCTTTGGCCAATGGGTGATTGTATATTTTCTCAAGCCACATTCCAGGTGAGGAACGTAACCTGATGAGAGGCCAAGCATTGCCAACGAGTAACGCAGGCCGGATATGTGGCACATCTCGATTTTTCCAATAATTCACATGACGACGTAAATAAAGCCACACGAGGCCGACGGATAAAGCTAATAACCACAAGAATATCATCTCTGAAGGTTCGATGTGGTTCTGGGTCAAGTAAACGATTTACTCTTGATATATAAGCTTGTTTGGTTTTAATTTAATTATTTTTTTATTTACCCCCCCCCCCTCTATTACTAAGAAGCAATAGAGATAGCGATAATGTCAATAGTGATAACCTTTCAAGTCAAGAGGTGTAGATTTAAATCCTAACATAAATATTAATTTAAATTTGGATATTAATTGGCATAAATAAATAATACGAGGCGTTTTTTTTTTAAGTAAGTACCGTTTTGTAATAAAAAAATAACCAACAGATATTTTTAAATAATTTTATTTTTTCACATAAGAGCCTCTACCTTAAACAACTTTTCTACATAATTTCCACCATTATCGAGGAACTTGTCATATCATCTAACTAGTTTTTGAATTCCGCCGTCAAATAAACCTGCCGCCGTGTTGACAACCACCATCGTCATCGTCGTCGTGGCGCACGCAGCCCAGGTGTTTCTTCAAATATAGGAACATGTAGTCGCTGGGCGCTAGATCTGGACTGTAGGGTGGCTGATCAATTTATTCCCAACCAAATTGTGTGATCAGATCTTGGGTTCGGGTAGCCGCATGTGGACGAGCGTTATCGTGAAGGAGTTGCTCTGGATAGTGACTACCACATGGTCCTTCATTTGAAGAAACACCTGGGCGACGACGATGACGAAATCAAAACGGCCGTGTCAGAGTGGTTGTCTACACAGACGGCAGGTTTCTTTGACGACGGAATTCAAAAACTAGTTAGACGATATGACAAGTGCCTCAATAATGGTGGAAATTGTGTAGAAATGTAGTTTAAGGTAAAGGTTCTTATGTGAAAATAAAATTATTCAAAAATATCTGCTCGTTATTTTTTTTTTTATTACAAAACGGTACTTACTTAGAAAATACGCCTCGTATAATTACGTATATCGAAAAGTTTTAATACTCTTTGGCCAAACTTCGTTTTGCTTGAATAGGGTATTAATTTTTAATTATCTTTAAATTTTTTCTTTTATATCAAATCTTTCTGCTGCTAAGGCCATTTTGAATTTCAAAAAAACCAGTATAGTTTAGAAAATTGGTAAGGATGTCTTCCGGGGGTCGTACTACTCTTTTGTTTCTAAGAGGGAGGGGGCAACTTTCCTCAGTTTCAACAGAGCTTGTAGTTCCTAAACTATAACGATCCTGGTAGTAGTTCCTTTTCGCCTAGGGTAGACCCGTCGACCTTTCGTTAAAGTGACCAAATTTTCATTGAGAAAAATGAGCAGATGCAGATAGGGCTGGACGGTAATGGATTTTCATTACCGACCTCGATAATGAAAAAAAAAACCGGTTTTTCTCGAAAGTCGGTAAAAATTTTTTACCGCCCGCGGAACCAAAGTTTGCCGCCGCGGAACATTTTTTTTTTCGCGGAACCAAAATTTTTCCCGTCCGAAAAAATATTTTACCTTTTTTTTAGAGACGCCAATTTTTTGCCGCCCGCGGAACTGAAATTGGCCGCCGCGGAACATTTTTTTTCGCGGAACCAAAATTTTTTTCCGTCCGAAAAAATATTTTTACTCTTTTTTTTAGAGACGACAATTTTTTGCCGCCCGCGGAACCGGAATTTGCCGCCGCGGAACCAAAGTTTGCCGCCGCGGACCATTTTTTTTTTCCGCGGAACCAAAATTTTTTCCCGTCCGAAAAAATCGGTTTTTACCGACTTTCGAGAAAAACCGGTTTTTACCGGAATTAGAGGTTCGTTACCGCGTTTTCGGTAAAAAATTTTTACCGGTTTACCGTCCAGCCCTAGATGCAGATATTTCCTAAAAAGCGGGACATTTTTAAAAATCGGCGGGACGCGGGACTGTCCCGCCAAAATCAGGATGTGTTGTCACCTTACTAGAGATGGGCAAAATCGTTCTTTTTGAGGAACGGGTCGTTCGCCGTTCGAATTCTGAAACGACCCGTTCACCACGACCCGTTCACCGTTCTTTTTTTCAATTTCTCTTCCCCCCCCCCAAACAAAAAAAACATGCCTTGTTAAAATTTAAGAGTTAAGCTTAGGTAAGAATTCATATTTATTTTATTTCAAAAATTATACTATAAGTTACGGAGGGGGAGGGGGGAGGGGGATAGTTTAGCTGGAAAGTTTACCACAAGAATATATAGGCCATATATATATATATATATATATATATAAGGTTATATGTAAAAATAAACAAAAAATATAGTTTAACATTTTTAATGAACATTTTATATATTGCTGTTTAAAAATACAATTTGATTTAAATTTGAAGAAGTTAACCTACTTCTTCTCTCCGTTAAAATTTGTCCTGCCTTGGAAAATATCCTTTCACAGGGTGCAGAACTGGCAGGAATACATAATCTCTTTAAAACGATTTGATATATATGGGGATATATTAGTTTCCTTTGCTCCCACCATAATAAAGGGTCTTGATCCCTTTTAAGCAATGGCTCTGCTAAAAATTTATCAATTTCCACAATGGCCAATGCCTTGGGATCCTTTATTTCACTAAAGGAATCGTTATCCTTGTCAAATTCCTCCCACAATATCGAAGTCGATGAAACCGAAGTTTCTATAGAGAGATTTTCCGGTGTCTCTCTTGTTGAATTCCTCGATTCATGCGAAATAATATTTTTAATTTGCCCAACCAAACTATCATACGTTTGTTTATATTTTGCAACGTTGTCTTTAAATCCCTTTTTTTTAAATCTAGGGTCTAAAAGGACACTTTGAAGAATCAATTCTTGAGGCTAGCTTCTTTGGGATTAAAGTGATCCCATAATTCGCTGGACTTGATTGTGCTGGCCTTGTGGGACATCTGAAAATGTTTACTTTTGATATATCTATATGGATTTAATTATAAAATTGGCATAGCTAATTATATTAACGATAGTTCTAAATTTAAGTCATGAAAAAAGCAGCCAATTATTAGGAAAATAGGAAAATAAACAATTTAGTTATATCGTGTATAAAATAATCAAATATTTTTTAACAAATAATAAAAATTAATAATTTATTTGGAATAAAATTTAATTAAGAATATAAAATAAAAAGGCAATTTATAGATATATGTTAAAAAATTGATATTCATTTTTTATTTTATTCGATTCTAAATAATTTGATACTCTTATCTTTTTTTAAGGTGATATATTAATTAGATATAAAAAAATCATTTAGCTTACTTACCTTATAAATTATTGATCTAAAACCAAGTAAATTTGAAAAAATTCAAAATTTTTTATGGAAAATTTTGTGTTGAAGAAACCAAAGGGTGAATAAAAATAATCTGAAATAAGATGAATATTAATATTTTTAGAAAAACAATTCATAATTAGTTATCAAAATTTTATCAAAAATTCAAAAAAATAAAAACCAAATTTAATAAGTTAAAATATTATATAAATTAAAAAAAGTTATATATTCTATTTTTTTTATTCAATTATAGTTAAAGTAAAATGATAATTAATTTATTAATTAGACATAAATAATAATCCAACTGACCTTATGAATAATTAAGTATTGAAATCAGATTGAAATATTGAACTCATCAGGAAATTAAAACCAAATAAATAATTAAACATGTGAAAAATAAGTTTACCGTGAAATTTGAAATACTTTGACAGAAAAGTTCTATGACTTGTATGTGTTTCTAAGTTCAGAATGAACCTAAAATTAAACATCCAAAGTTTTACCGAATTTCAACGAAAAATCCCGGACGAACTCGAAGGAGTAAGGAAGAAAAGCTAAAACACATGAACGGATGAACGGCCGTTCGCCAAACGAACGGATAAAACAAATGAACGGATAAACGAACGGATAAAACAAATGAACGGATGACCGGCCGTTCGCCAAACGAACGGATAAAACAAATGAACGGATAAACGAACGGATAAAACAAATGAACGGATAAACGAACGGATAAAACAAATGAACGGATAAACGAACGGATAAAACAAATGAACGGATAAACGAACGGATAAAACAAATGAACGGATAAACGAACGGATAAAACAAATGAACGGATAAACGAACGGATAAAACAAATGAACGGATGACCGGCCGTTCGCCAAACGAACGGATAAAACAAATGAACGGAGGACCGGTCGGTCGCCGAAGACAGGTCAAAACAACGAACGGAGGACCGGCGAACGGCGAACGGTTAAAAGCGCGACCCGTTCACTCCCGTTCACTTCAACGACCCGTTCTTCGCGACCCGTTCGCGAACGGAATGCCCACCTCTACACCTTACCTTTCGTACCTTAATAATATAATAAATCTCTTAAGCAAATGTCCCTGTTTGTTCAAGATATAAAATCGTGTTTTGTGTAGATTTGTAGAGATTCGAAAGGTAAAGAGATCATAGAGCTATTGTATAATAAATTGTGACTTCTTCTTTAATTTTTGATATTTTACTTTTTGATTGCTTATCTCTAGAATTGATTGATTAGGGCTCTTTTGATAAATGAAACATTAAGCTTTGCCAAATTCCCAAATTTTTTTTTTTTTTAGTGAAAAAATAGATGTTATTTTGCCAATTGAACCGTCTTCGTTATAGAAATTACATAATAAAATCATTCTTTATAATTATTTAAAGAATAAAATAAAATTATAATTCTGGATTTAATACAAAGTAAAGAATTGTATTATTTTATTAAAAAGTCATACATTATTCCAATAAATAAATATTTTATAAAAATATTGTCACAATTTTAGGTACTAAAAATGATATTAATATAAGATTATAAATTTCAGTTAAAAGAGATCTGGAATTTCATTTAAAGGGTAGGCAAAACGTGAGATAATCCTACCTCTAGAGTGTTACAAGAATAAATGTACCATTGTTTGTAAAAAAAAACATAAACTATGTTAAGGGGGTGTAGGAGCGGAGTTTAAACATACTTAAAAAAAAAAAAAAAACTAGACTATTATAAGGAATTTTTGAATGCGGTTTTTTTTTTAAATTAAAAATATTCTAAAGAATTATTGGGACAGAAAGTTATAATTTTTTTAATGACTTATTACAAAATTATCGTAATTAATTTTTTTGTTATCAAGCAAATACAAAAAAACAATCTGTCTCAATAATTTTAAATTTTCTTTAAATTTAAAAATGAATTTATTGATATTATTATTCACATATTAATTAAGAAATTTTTAAAATAAGATTAGTAGATATATTTAAAAATTAAATGTCAAATAGTTCAGCACTCTTGCAAAAGATGGCAGGCTAGTCTAACAGCCGATATACTGTTAGCCTATATCTGGCCTATATTTTTATGCTTTTATAAAAGATACATAATATACAGTATAATAACATTTATAAAGTATTCATTCTTAAAAGATCAATGAAAATCAACCAAATGCATTAAATTATTAGCTACCACTCTGACATCTCTTGGTAAATTTTCGTAATAGCTGTTTTTTTGGCTTACTTTTTAAGACAGACAATGCCCTCTTATCGGGAAAAACATCAACCTCCTGAACCACCTTATTATTCTTTGGATATTCCTGATATAAAATATTAAAAATGAATGTTTACATCTATGTAAAAAAAATTACACTTTAAACTCTGCGCTTAGAATTTAAGGACTACTGTACCAGTATACTGGTATAAATCGATCTAGGCGTAGTCAGTGAGTCTAAAACCCCCCCCTCCCCACCGAAATAAATAAGAAATAAGAAGAAATATAGATAGAGAAAGATAGTGTTAAAATTTGAGGTCCGGTATTACCAATATTTCATATTATTTGAGGAGGGGGTTATCTCCCAGATGAAGCATCCCCCCTCCCCCTCCCCGACTCTGCTAAGAATAAGGCCAAAATATCTTATTTCTGAAAATTGTATACCCCCATCTTCATCTTTTTTCAAAGTCAATAAATAAACGAGGTAGTCTTCTTTATCAAATGTAATCCTTAAAAAACATATATAGAGTAATTATATTTGGACGATTAAAGATGATTACGGTTCACTAATTTATAATTTTAGGCCAATGTCGATTTAATATTTCGCAGTTCTAAATGGATACCATCTTTTGCTTGAGTCATCATCGTCATAGTACTTTTTTCTGGCGGGCCAATTGGCCTTGTTCGATCAGGTTCAAGTTCTAAATTAGCTAGGACATGGGCTATGATGGTTTTGGACACCATCATTCCAAAACGAGATCCAATACAATTGCGTGGTCCATCGCCAAATGGCAAATGCGTGAATGCGGGACGTTTCTTTTTTGCCTCTTCTGAGAAACGGTCGGGGTCGAATTTCTCTGGATCGGGGTAATACCTGCAAAATGGAATTATAAATTAAACTTTTTGGTTGCTATTTTATTTCAAGAAGAGAATAGAATCAGAGGGGGAATACTAACTTTGGATCTCTATGAAGTCCGTCTAGGCCGATGTAAATAGGAGTTCCTTTTTCCAAAATTAGTTTACTGCCAGGAATTTGATAATCTTGGTTTACTTCTCTATCCAAAAATGGCACTGGTGGATACATCCGAAGGGTCTCATTGATAACCTGAAGAATAGGAAAATCAAATATCAAATTAATCAAAGACATTTTTGAATTTTTTTCTTTTCATAAAAATACAAGAAATTAGGATGTTCAGATTTTTTAGAATATATAGTACCAATATAATAAATTGATTGTAATTTTCTTTAGAATTACCTGTTCTAAATAGACCATCTCTCTCAAAGCACTGTAATTAATTCCTTTATGTATTCCAATTACTTTTAAGACCTCTTTTCGGGCTCGTTCTTGCAATTCCGGCGCTCTTGCTAACTCATGGAGGGCAAAAGTGATGGTACTTGTGGTCGTTTCAAATCCGGCAGCAAAATACACGGCAGCCTGTATAATCAGAAAAAATTATTAGGAAGTAATCATTCCTCAATTGGGTTATCTCTTTGTAGGATTCGTTAGCCTTATTAATCATTAGCATGCGTTCCCACGGAAAAAAAATAGGAGAATTCTGAAATTTTTGAGCCCCCTCGACCCCTAATCTGAAATAATGATAACCTTAAACTACCATCTCAACCTATTAAAAAACTACAGTAGTTTCGGAGTCTATGCGTTGCAGACAGATAGATATTTTCTTTTATATGGGCCTAATAAATATACGTAGATCGATGAATTAATTCTCATTCAAATAAGGACTGCTCTTCAGTTGCAGGTTCCATCGTTATTAAAATCGTTATTTAAATTGTGCCCAACAGAGTCACTTTTACTGATGATTGTAATATTATTTAAAAGCATTGACCGCATTGCGCGGTCTTCGGGGGTCTTATTTACGCCCCTGCTTAAATCATCTTTTTTAATGGAAATGTAAGATTTACCAGTGTTTCTAAATTAAATGAAAATTGATTATGTTTTATAAAATCTTTAGGCCTATTTACTTCTGAAGGTTAGAATAGTCTAACATCTTCGAAAAGGCCTAATCACAGCATCATACCTGAGCTACAAGATCATCTTGGTCGAAATTGAGAAGTTTTTCTTCTGTTTTATTTACAGCTGCTGACGAGATATATCCTTTTTGTTCCAATTCAATTAGGGAATCTATCAGGTCACTTCGCTTAATGGGACTTTTTTTCGAGCATCCATTACTTCCCAGAAAATTTTTCTAAAACAACAAATCATTTAAAAATCACCTTCATTAAGCATTAAACAATTATAAACTTGATTGTGCTTACCTAAAAAAGAATGAAGCATCTTTATTAAAAAACGCAACTTTTAAAAGAGAAGGGATATAATGTGGCGCAAAGAAAACGGAAAATATTTTGATTGCTCTAATAGGTGAATATTCAAAAATTGATCTTCCTATCAATCTAAATTCAGAATCATCATTTTTTAAACAATTACCATCAATGCCAAATGCACAGGAAAGGATAATATCAGTTGCACATCTGAAAATTAAAAGAAAATTTATGATATTTTAATGCAAATAACTACATAAGAGGAACTAGGAAGACTTGACCCCAATTTTTCTATGAACGGCCATTATTTTAGTGGTGATTGTGGCAGCCCTGTTTGATATCCAACCTAACAAAGACTCACAGTCAACAGCCATTCTTCTATTATTAGAAAGAAGACGCCACATTGTTTGTTTTATTGCTTCTGCGTAAATTCTGAACTCTTCAATTTTTTTTTTTGGATTATTCAATATTCATATAAAGTAAGAAATCATCATTCAATTATCCATTTTATAAGCTACAAACTAGTATAAAATACATACATTGTGAAACTAATCTGGATAATTGATAATATGCTAAAACTTCAGTTACGGAGACTTGACCCAGCAGTTAAGCCAGAAATTTTGGTACTGTAGCCTATTTGATTCGAACAAGACTATTTTTCCTCAAGGCTTAAGTAAATTTCATTGAACTTGTATAACATTAAAGAATTATCATAAAATTATGCTCATTTTTTATTTAGCTTGCACTCAACTTTTTTAAATCGCGCCTAGAATTGAATAGCTTTTGATAATTATGTAAGTGAAAAAGTAAGAATTAAACAGTTGAATACTTTAACAAAATGGAGGTAAAGAGTACCACAATGGTGGTAACCGATATACCTAATAAGAACAAAATAGAAGTAAAAACAAAGCAGAAAGAGGAGAAGAAAAGACTCCGAGAAGAAAGAAAAGCTAAAAGAACTCTTTTTCCCCAAAAAAAAAGAAATGTTCCAGATCTTGACTATTTTGTTTCTTCTGAATATTTTTCAACTTTTTAAAAAAATTGACTTTAAGTTTAAGTTTCTAATAGTAATTCCCCTGGTTGCTTAGGCCTCATTTGGCAAATTACCTTGCAGTGGATTCTCGAACTTCCTGAGCTCTCTTCTTATCCAGATTTTTTTTCATATGTTCAATTAAATCTTTGACACACACTTCAACCAAAGGAAACATCTCTCGCATTCGACTGGCAGTGAATGTTGGTGTCAAAGTAACTCGTAATGCGCGCCAGAGTTTTCCTTTCATAAAAAATAAATTTTTTCCAGCTAGAGGATCATAATGTGGCGAGGAAAAACTAAATCGATCGCTAAAATAATTGAAATCCTGGAACAAAAAAAATTAAAATTATTATTATTCTCTTGGCTCATACCTCGAATATAGATCGTATTTATTATTCTAGTTTTGGGTTGACTGAGCCGGAGCTCGGTCGTTTTAAAAGTGCTAGTACAAGAGGGGCGCAATTTGATTTGTATAGAAGAAATAGGAAAATATTTAAAATTTATGAAATAAATTATAACGAGAAAACTTGCTTCTCAATGGAAACATCAATAAAAACACCAAAATAAGAAATAACAGTCCAGGGAGAGTTTTGAGGAATAGCAACATTACTGGGTGGATACTTAGAGGAGACAGTGCCTCATAAGAAAACTTTAATCCTGAGATATAAGAGAGTTGCCGAGGAAATGCGTAAGCCTGGAGACAATTAAAAATTATTATTTTCAATAAAATTAATTAATAATTAGTATTTTAATAATAGAATTTAAATAATAGGATTTTTCTACTAATTGGCCTTGTTGACATTATTAAATTAAATACATTGTAAGTAATTATTGATATAAAAAATAAATTTACAAAATTGCGCATTAATTAAAATTTAAATAGTCGTAGAGAGATAGAATCTAAATCTGCGGGTCCTGGGTAAAAAGAGAGAGGGATTGGCCAGAAGACAAGCTCACTAGGCTTTGGCAGTTATATATTATTATATATAAAGATATAATTTGACATCTTGAATTCTAATATATCGGCGGAAACAAAATACATGTCGACCCAAAAAATCTGGTGCGTCAAGCACAGAACACAACTTTCTATAACCGAAGGTAAGAGGAGGTTGTGTGCTGTGCGATCAGTCACACCAGATTTTTTTTTTGTAGGGGGGGCGCAAATTGTAATCTTGGCCCCGGGCGCAACTTTTCCTTGGTGCGGCCCTGGTTGCCCCCTTCCCCCCAGTTATGTCACTGGACAAATAAATAAATGTACTTTAGCAAACGATGTTTATGGGTCAACTTTCCTTAGCACTATTTCACCTTTTACCTTTTTCAAAATATATAATTTTTAAATTAACCGATGTTTTTTTCTTTTAGACATGTTAGTATTTCGAAACAAATAAATATTTTTCTGGACCAATTATTTAATTATAATAATTATTTTAATAACTCACATTTCAATTTTTTTAATGTTAAAAAAATATATAATTTTTTGCTAGACAAGATGAAATACAAAGTGGGAAATTAATTTTGACTAGATACATTCATAAAAATCAGGTGTGACTGGTCGCACAGCACGCAACTTTCTCTTCGGTAATCGAAAGTTGTGTTCTGTGCTTGTCACACCAGATTTTTCGTGTCGACGTATATTTAGTTTCCGCCGATATATTAGAATTCAAGGTGTAAAATTCAGGGGGGGTCAAACTCGGTTTGTTTACATTTTTCCCATTCCAAGAGAGTGACGTCATGGAGCTCCTCCCTTTGTAAAATATCTTTCGGGACAAACCATTTATAAATATTTATTTACAACATATTATTAATAAAGCAGTTTAAATACCAGGGACTAAATTTATTTAGTCAGAAACTAAAAAATTTTCAAACAAAACAAAATGAATGTGAACTAGGTTATGTGCAGTCAACATCGCTGCCAAATAGAAAAATACAAGCAAGGAGGAGCTTCATGACGTGGACCAATCAAAAACTGTGACCGGAAAATTGTTTGTTGGCGAGCGCCCCCTTTGCCCCCACCTGGATACGCTACTGGCTGACTACTTTATCGACGAGTAGGCGGGAAGATAAGCTAATACTATTACTAATACTCTAACATTTTGGGGGGAAAACATGTGCAACTCGGATTTTGTCTGATAATGTCCTCGGGCAGCCCTAGGGCTATCTTAGTTTGCTCACAGGCAGGGCGTGGGAAGGTGTGGGCTTGGGCTGCTTGTGTACATCCACGTTGGGCTTGAATCGAACAAACCTATTTTGAATGTGTAACGAGGGGAAGAGGTCTTGTTTTTTTTTTTTTCTGTTATTTTTTGACTGTTTTAGGGCCGGTTGCTTCATCCTGGGTGAGTTGTTAGCCCCGGGCTAAATGGCTTTTTTTTTGTAATTCAGAAACCCTCTTCCGGGGGAACAAATCATGTTCTGTTTGTGAAGTTTGCAACTCCATTAAGGCATCTTATAAAAATTATTAAAAATAAAAATTGATATTATCACCCATAATTTAAATAAATATTATTAATATACATTTAAATATAAGAATTTAATTTTTTTTTGCTAAAATTTGAAAATTTTCAAAAAAATAACAAGATTTATTAGTGTTCACATAACAATTTGTCAATTGTTCCAATCTTCACAACTATTTTGACAAATTGCCAGCTGTGTGGCTCAAATAAAGATAATTTCAAAAAGAAATATATCTTTTATTTTCACCTGACAAGAAGTAATATCAACTGAAAATATTTATATAAATATTTAATATCAATATTATATCAATTTGAAGACAAATAGTTTTATTAACAAGACATGTGCAATGCCTTAGATGAAGTTAGAATATTCAACAACTTGCAATATTATATCCTGGATATACAAGTATAATCCTGATTGACATAAAATGAATAATAACAAAAAACGGTAGATTCCAGATTGCATTTATATTATTTTTTATATTCGTGAAGTTAGGATGCTTGAGTTCATAATACATGTTCGTACGTGTCAACCCAGGGCTAAATCTTAGCCCCACCTTTGGGCCTGGGCTAACTTTAGCCCGGACCTTGGCTCCAATTCCCCATATATCTAGCTGAAATTACTCAAAAGTGAGGTTAACTCAGGGCTAAATATGGCGACGAGATCTGATGTAAGCGGGCCCTAGCCTATAACATATTTTATAAAATATACAACATTTCATCGTTTTATTGATAAAAATAAGTAGAATCTAAGGTAAAATAACAAATATAGTATACTTCTTTTAGCAATAAAAATGATGAAATATCGTATATTTTACTATAAAAATAAAACTGAAGTGGGTTTCTGTACTACAAAAAAAGTCGGGGGCTAACAAGCTCACCCAGGATGAAGCAACCGGCCCTTAGAGTATAATCCAAACTTGACTTACCTTTATGAAAATTTGTTTGATTAATTCCGGATCCGAATAAGAAGTGCCGGCTTATCAAAAATATGAAAACCAAAGAACGGTTCATCTTTGGCCAATGGGTGATTGTATATTTTCACAAGCCACATTCCAGGTGAGGAACGTGTAACCTGATTAGGAGGCCAAGCATTGCCAACGAGTAACGTAGGCCGGATA
>JAKCPI010031037.1:0-10621 GCA_023213315.1 Euborellia annulipes
ATACAAGTACTGAAAGAATTTAAAAATATAATGAAACAGCAAGGTGTGTCCTTGGACTTATCCAAAGACGCATTTATGTATTGTTTGGAGGAGGAAGCCCTTGACTGGTTCAGGTCTATAATAAGGGGAAATAAATAATTTTAAAGAAATTGAAAATCTATTTCTTAAGCGGTATTGGGGAGAAAAGGCTCAATCTCATTTCACTGCCCATTTATATCAAGGATATTACAATCCGAGATTTCACGGGGATAGGGTTAGATACCTTGAAAAAATATGTAACTGGGCAAAGTTTATGACTGTCCCCTTGTCGGAATCGTACGTGCTTGATTTAGCGGTCAAACATTTTGAACCTCGGATAATTAATGCCCTGAGCAATACCGAAAGGTTACTCGAAAGATTTACAAGCACATTAGAAAATCTAGAAACACGATCCAACATGCCACCCCCACTATTCCAGAGATAATAGAAACAATAATAACTATAGGCCTTTACAGACACCAGATAACAATAATAATAGACAACAACAATGGGCACAAAATAATAATAATAATAACAGTAATAATGGTAATAATAATAATCGAAATCAGAGTCAACAAGAGGTATTGGCCGCTACTACTAGTTTTTTTAGATCAGATAATAACCCAGAGACGCGGGAGGAGGAAGGGGAACATATTGATGACGTTTCGGGAAACATATAACCCCGGAACCCATAAAAGAGGTGGTAGTACGGGGGAAAGAAAATACAAAAAACAAACAAAAAACCTCTCAGCCCTCAGGGGTAGTTTCTGCGCCTAATGCATGTTTGTGGGTGGTAATAAATATAAATAATGTTGTTTGCCTGGGACTGATTGATACGGGATCACCTGTTTGTCTTATCTCACTGGATTTATTTAGAAGATTGGAATCCGTTGGTCAGCCAATACATACTCTAAAAATTAGTAATTGTAGAATAAGGGGTGTAGTACCGACAAAGAAAATACAAGTTAATGTTCAATGTTTTTTAGATTTTTCCATTGAGGGAATAAAATTTTATAATAATTTTTTAGTAACCCCTTTTCTGTCCTATGATTGTATATTGGGTGTGAATTGGTGTGAAAAATACGAAATTACTTTGACCTTTTCAAAAGAAAATTTCATTAAGATCAATGATACCTACATCGCTTTTTTTAAAAAATAAAGAGGGGACTTCTATAGAATTGGCATGTTTAGATTATAAAAAAGAATCGAAAGGTAATTTTTCAAGGAATTTATTAGATAAAAATAACATAAGTATAACGAAAGGTGAAGAAAATATATTTTATCAGTTAATAGAGAATTTTGAAACAATATTTAAAGAAAAACCAGGTACAATTAATAATTTCGAGCAACATATAGAATTTGAAGAAGCATTGTTCAGACCCCCTTATAAATACCAAATACCGCATATTTTAAAAGATTCGGTGCAAGAATTAATTAATAATATGATAAAAGACGACATTATAGAGGAATCAAATAGCCATTTTTTGAGTCCGATGAGAATAGTAAATAAAAAAGATGGATCATTGAGACTTTGTTTGGATTGTAGGGCCATTAATAAATGTATTAAAAACCTAGGTGACATGCCCCAACCCCCGCAAATAATACTAGCGGATTGCCAACAGGGGACCTTTATATCTTCATTAGATATAAATGCTGCATATTGGCATATCTTATTGACCCCACCATCTAGAAAGTATGTTGCCTTTCAATTTAGAAATAAAACTTATCAATTTAAGCGTTTGCCTTTTGGGCTGAATATTAGTATGTCTGTCTTTACAAGAGCAATGCATAATATTTTGCAAGGGAAATTTAGTAACAGTATATTTGTATATGTAGATGATATATTAATTATTTCAAATTCCTTTGAGGAACATTTAGAACATTTAAAATTCTTATTCGAAAAATTTAAAAAATTCGGAGTAACAATTAATTTAAGCAAGTCCAAATTTATCAGTAAAGAGGTGTCTTTTTTAGGATTTGTTGTATCAGGTAGCGGTATAAAACCGAATAGGGAGAAACTCGAAGTGATCTATAATTGGCCAATCCCTAGTAATAAGAAAGATTTAAAATCATTTTTAGGCTTTATTTCTTTTTATCGTCATTTTATACCGCAGCATGCGAACAAGACAGAAAATTTGAGAAAATTAATAAAAGGGGATCAAAAATGGAGATGGGATGATAGTTGTCAAAGGACATTTGAGAATATGAAGAGAGAATTTCTACAATATGTACCGTTGTACTTTCCAGATTATAACAAACCATTTTATATTTACACGGATGGGTCAAAGCACGGAGTAGGAGCGGTAATCACCCAGATTACTAACAATAATGAGAGACCCGTTGCCTTTGTGAGTCGTACTTTACAACATTACGAGATGAATATATCCGTCACAGAGTTAGAATTGCTTAGTATATTTGTCACCTTAAAAAAATATCAATATATGTTATTGGGATACGATATAATCATAAAATCAGATCATAAGCCTTTATCGTTAATATTGTCAAACAAGGTGCCTTTTAATGATAAAATTGCGCGGTGGTTAAGTTTTATAAATCAATTTTGTATAGAATTTGTATATATCCCAGGGAAGGAGAATAAGATCGCGGATTTATTAAGTAGAAACACATTTAGATATAAAGAACTCGATAATGAAATTATTGTTGCTGTACAATGCCCTTTTGCCTATGATAACGATTTGGTGATAAAATTAAAATCTATTGAGCAGGAGCAATTAAAGGATACTTTTTGCAATTATGTTAGATCTAATATGGAGAAATATAAAAAACATTTTCAAATATATAATCATTTATTGTTCACGGTTGAAGATAAAATAAGCCCCCGGATAGTAATACCAAAAAATATCGCTTATTCCGTAGTCAGGGCCAAACACGTAGAAAATGGTCATTATGGGATTGATAAAACGTATAAAATGATTTGTAGTGATATATATATTAAAAATTTAAAATCAATTGTTAAAAACATTACAAAATCGTGTGATTTATGTCAAAGAGTAAAATATATTCAACAATACAAAATTGAAAAAATCACACACACCCAAGCCAAATATAGAGGTCATATTATATCTACTGATTTGTATGGACCTTTGCCCACATCAAGAGGGGGTGTGAAATACCTAGCCGTATATTTAGACTGTTTTACAAAATATGTGCAAATTTACCCTACCAAGTCAATAAGTGCACCCACAATTGCCAACACTTTAGAAAGATATATAAAAGAAGTGCAAAAACCGGAAATAGTACTAACCGATCCAGGGACACAATATACGTCCAAAAAGTGGTTGGAAAAGTTACAACTGCACGATATAGAGCATATGTTTACCGCTATTAGATCTCCACCTCATAATCCCGTAGAAAGAATAAATAAAGAGATAGGAAGATTATTGAGAACATATATAAAAAGAAAAACATACAATTTGGGCTAATTTAATACCTCAAATTCAGTTGCTTATAAATTCAATACCTCATAAGGTCACAGGGTTTCCTCCTATATTACTTCAACTAGGCAGATATCCTAAGTCTATTATTAGAGAATTGATAGTGTTTCCCCCATTGGCTGCTCCTCCTTTGGCGTATCTGCATTCAATAGCATTAAAACGAATAGAAAAATCTCAAGAAAAATATGACAAAAATAAAGGAAATCAATCCTACCAGCAACCTTATAAAGTTGGGGATTTAGTTTTATTAAAAGATAATAGGTCATCCTCCACTTTGGATGCAACGATATATAAATTTTTTAATATATACTGCGGACCGTTTACCATTAAATTAGCATATGGGGATGGTAATTACGAATTAGAGGGTGAAAAAAAGAAAAAAATAGGGAAATTTAATACCTATTTGTTAAAACCATATATTCAATCATTCGAACACTTACCAATCAAAGATAATTAAAAAAAAATACAGCCCTTATAAAAGAAAAAAAAAAAAATGAACCAATCTAACTTCTTATAATTTTATTGCTTGAGTAATTCTTGTCGTTCTTATTTCATTTGATACACTGTTTAATCGATCGGCGGGCTTACCTGTTTAATTTATTATTTAATTCTCTGTGTTGTGTTTCTTATTAGTATTTATTTGTTGATATTTGTTATTATTACTATAATGATATGTAAAAAAAAAAAAAAAAAAAAGTTTTGTTTAAATATTGTTAATTAGACAAGCTCGAGGATATTAATGAAAGAAATATACCACTTATAATCTAATGGAATCATATTTCCCCTTCTCTCTTTATTATATAGAAGTGAATCTTGAATATTTTTATAACACCCAAGTTATTGAAAAAAGGTGTGAAATATAGGCTAAATATAATTGAGTTAAAAAAAAAAAAATAAATAAATAAAATAAAAATCAATCGATATTAAGGTGCCCTAACTGTGAAATTGTTGTGACTATTCGTAAATACTTTTAAGTTATAATGTTTATATTTGATTGGCTAGAGGAAGCCGAAGTACTTGTTTTCGATGTAGGTTTATTGAAGAATTATAGATATGTGTAATTTTTGTAAAAGGAGTCACTGCGAGAAGTAATAGTGGTGTGTACCATTGTTATTGATGGAGACTTGATATTGAAATGTGAATTAAAACGATGTGTAAAAATTTTTTGAATTGCTATAAAATTTTTCTGTAAACTACAACTTGAAAATTACAGAAAAATTTTAAAAAATAAAGCCAAGGGATGAAACCTTATATATAAGTAGGCCTATGTAGTCATCAAGGGACAAGAGGGAGAGGAGATATTTTGATAATTTATTATCTTGATAAAATTAAAAAAAAAAAAAAAAATTATAATAATAATTAAAAGAAAATACTATGTTTTAATTTGGGAACGTTTTTTAAATCAACTTTTCCTTGGAAGTCCTCGAGCTTGGTGGGGAACTAATATTAAATTAAGAAGACGGGAAAGAAATATTTCATTACTCTCTTGACCTTTCATTTTTTTATAATCCACGCTAATTATTTATGGAACAAAAAAAAATTTTACATTACTAAATATTACTGATATTTTGATAAAATAAATAAATATATACATACATAAAACTGAAATCATCTTTAATTATATCCCGAAACATCAAAATACCCCTTACACTATGACTTGTTTAGTCCGAATCGAGGTATTTTGAATACTATTATTTTATTCAAATATATAGATCTCGAAAAATATTTAACTATTTAATTATTAAAAAATTGAAATTTAGCATGTAGCCTATGGGGAATGTAGACGAATCACACACATATCGAATTATGTAGCCACTCCTGATAAAGATAAAAAAAACTTCTATTTTTATCAATTAACTTAATTAATAACTCAAAAAAGTTATGAGAATTTCGGGATGAAAATAATTTTTCTGTAATCCCTAAAAGATTCTCTTTATCCATATAAAATTTCATTTCAAAATTCCAACGGGAAGTTGCTTAAATAGAGTTTGACAGACGGTCAGACAGAAGTAGAATACGTTAAAAACAAAAACAAAATTTTCTACGAAGGTTTTTAAAAATATTTTAATAAGAAAGACAAAAAATTCACGAAATTGTCAGTCCGTCATATTTTAAGTCACGTGACTCAGAACAGTACGGCAACATCGCATAAAATAAAACGCGTTTCACGCTTTCACTTACATTTTTTCTCAATTTGCGATATTTTTTCTCGCAAATCGCCGCCCTGCCCATTGTGTCTAAACTGAACACTATTCAGGAAGATCAACATAATCCGCTGTTAAATGCAAATGTTGCCACATTTATATTAGATAAAGAAATACTTGAGTCAAAAGTCATTTATTTATTATTTTTGGTAATTAAATTATTAACGTAATCCAATGATAGGTCACGACTAAATTATAATAATGAATTTATGAAATCAAATTTTTAATTTTATTATAAAAAAAAACTTATATTCTATTATGACTTACGGGGTACTGTCCGAACAACCTTAAATAAAAGTGAAAAATGACTGTTGTAAATTAATCTAAGAAAAGGAGACGTGCAGCCAGGAGAATAAAATTTTTTTATTTTTTTGGTCGACGTTTCGGTCGATCACCTCCTTCTTCGGGACCAAAGATTGTTATGTTAGCGTATTTCATATAAACACACACATAGCTCTTCCCTTACACAAAAAGATGCCTCTTTCAATACTGTATAAATATTTGATATATCACACCCTAACATCTATGTGTATTTCATAAAAAAGGAAGCGATTGGCGTCCGAAAAGTTTTAAAATATTTTTTATTCACCTATCTGCACATCTCCTTTCCTTACGCATCATTATAATATTAATGTATATTATAGGCCTTGAGGCCCGCAAACCTTAAAAAAAATTCTTCATTTAGCACTTGATTTCAAAAAGGTTGGTGCTGTTGGAGTTCGTTAATTTCTGTTATCGTTACGTTCGCTTAGAAACGAACATGTTGTTAAATATAGATAATTCAATAAATATTGAATCGTTTTGCCTCTCAGACGTGTTTTATTATTTTTATTAAAATATTAAATATACAACATATTTGGCGACGAGGATCAAGGAGAATGGCCACAAAATTTGAAAAATTTAACGAAGCTCTGGAGACTTGGGATCGTTTTGTTTTTCGTCTTCGGGATTATTTTGCTTCTTTGGATTTGGTTCCTAATGATAACTCACCAAAAATGAAAGGTATTCTTTTTCAAGCTATGGGTATTCAACTTTATAATAAATATTTGGATGCCTACCCCAAAGATGGTCGTACAGTTCCTTTTTCAAAGATTGTAGAAAGGGTTTCTTTGTTAATCAAACCATCTTCGTTAATTATTGGTGAGCGATTTAAATTTTTTTCTCGCATTCAAGAACAAAATGAATCAGCTAATGATTTTTTGGCCGATTTAAAAAAAAAGGCTTTGTTATGCGATTTTGAGTCTGATTCTGAAGATATTGTTGGAGCTCGTTTAAGGGATCAATTCATCTTTGGTTTAAAACAAGCGGATATTCAAACCCTACTTTTAAGACAGGAAAATTTAACTCTTGAAAATGCTATTAAATTGGTCAATTCTTTAGAATGTGCAAAGAAAACTAGCGATTTGATTAATTCAAATAATAATTTAAACAAAATAACTAAAAATAAATTTTTTGGGAAGTGTCAACATTGTGGGAAAGCTAACAGTCATAATTCAACTAATTGTTACTTTAAAGATGCCACTTGTCATAAATGTAAAAAAAAGGGTCATTTGGCTCCAGTATGTCAAAGTAACTATAAAAATAATCGTACTGTTAGGAAATTAGAAGGCGATTCCGAAGAGAAAGAATTAAGTGAAGATAGTGAAGAGGAATTAAATAATATTAGTAATATCTTAGAATTGAATCAGGTGACAAAGTATAATTTTGATTTGTTAATAAATGATAATCTAATTAATTTCGAATTTGACACTGGCTCTGGAGAAACTATTTTAACATTTGAGGATTATAAAAAAATCGGTTCTCCAAATTTAGAATCTAGTGATTTGAAATTTAAATCATATTCTGGACATTCCTTAAAAGTTCTAGGGAAAATATATTGTGATGTATTGTATAAACATAAAAGTTTTGAGAAGATGCCATGTTTTGTTGTTGACAAAACGCAAAATTCTTTATTAGGAAGGAGATGGATCGAGAAGATGATTCCAGAATTTAGAAATTTCTTTAAAGTTAAATCTTGTATAAATGAAATTAGTGATTTTTCTGTAAAATCTCTTATTAATTATTTTTCCGTTTTATTTGATGGAAGTTTAGGATGTATAAAAGGCATAAAAGCCTCTATTTCTATTAATAGAGATATTCAAATTAAAAAATTTTGGAATGCAAGGCCGATTCCTTTTGCTATTGAACAAAAAGTTAGTCTTGAATTAGAGAGACTCTGTAAATGTGGAATTTTAGAAAAGGTGCCTAATGATATTTCAGAATATGCTTCACCCATAGTAGTTGTAGCCAAACGGAATTCTGAATCTATTCGTTTATGCGCGGATTTCAAAGTGTCTATTAATAAAATTATTAATATCGAGAATTATCCTCTTCCGCGTATAGAAGATTTATTGGCTAAATTGTCAAATTGCTCTTATTTTTCTACATTAGATATGTCTGAAGCTTACCATCAAATTGAAGTGGATAATGAAGCTAAAAAATTGTTAGTTATTAATACCAAATTTGGACTTTTCAGATATTTAAGATTACCTTTCGGTATTAATTCAGCACCTGCCATATTTCAACGTACTATGGACACGATTTTGAAAGATTTGCCGGGAGTTGTTTGCTATTTGGATGATATTCTTGTGGCAGGTAGTTCTCAAGAGGAACATTTAATTCGTTTAAGACCAGTGTTTGAAAGATTTAAAAAATTTGGTATTAAATTGGGTCTAAAGAAATGTAATTTCGGGGCAAGATCTGTAAAATATTTGGGATTTTTGATTGACAAAGAGGGACTTCATACTACTTCAGAGAAAGTTGATGCGCTACTTAAGGCACCTTCCCCGAATAATGTAAATGAATTACGCTCGTTATTAGGATTGATAAATTATTATGGGAAATTTATTAAAAACTTATCAACATTGTGTGCCCCTTTTTATACTCTGTTAAAAAAAAATACTGTCTGGGAATGGACTGAAAAACATAACAATTCTTTTAAGAAAATTAAAGAGATTTTATCTTCTCCACCTATTCTGTGTCATTTTGATCCTAAAGTAAAATTAGGTTTAGCTACAGATGCGTCTAAAGTAGGTGTGGGAGCAACACTTTTTCATATTTTTGAAGATGGATCGGAAAAACCTATTGCTTATGCTTCCCAAACCCTTTCATCTAGCCAAATGAATTATGCTCAAATAGAAAAAGAAGCATATTCTATTATTTTTGGATTGTCAAAATTTAGACAATATTTGTATGGAAATAAATTTGTTTTAGTAACCGATCACAAGCCGTTGTTGGCTTTGTTTGGCGAAGAAAAACCAATTCCAGATCGGACTTCTACCAGACTCCAAAGGTGGGCATTAATTTTAATGGGATATAATTATGAATTAAAATTTAAATCAACCGAAAAACACGGCAATGCCGATTGTTTTTCGAGGTTACCTATAAAATGGAATTTGAATGATAGAAATGACACTGATATTTTCATTATTGAGAATGAAAAAAATAAATTAAATAATGCTGAAATAAGTAGAGAGTTATTGAAAGATAAGACGTGTTCAGCAGTCATTCGTGCAGTCAATTCTCATTGGCCTGATGATATAAATCAAGAATTAAGACCCTATTTTTTAAGGAGAGAAGAGTTATCTTTTGAAGGTAATTGTCTGTTTTGGGGCCAAAGAATGATTATTCCAGAAAAATTTCATAAAAATATTTTAGAAGAATTACATGAAGGTCATGTTGGAATATCGAGGATGAAAAATTTAGCTCGACTTCACGTTTGGTGGCCCAATTTAGATTCGGATATTGAAAAAATGGCCCGGGAATGTATACATTGCCAACAGACACGACCTGAAGCTCCCTCTGTATCCGTTCATCCTTGGCAATTTCCTGAAAAACCTTGGCAAAGGATACACATAGATTATGCTGGTCCATGTCAAGGTTTAATGTGGCTGGTGGTTGTTGATGCAAGAACTAAATGGCCAGAAGTTATACCGCTTAAATCAACAACTTCAGAAGAAACAATACATGCTATACTTCCTTTAGTATCTAGATTTGGAATTCCATTTCATATTGTTTCAGATAATGGGCCTCAGTTTGTAAGCGAAGAGTTTGAAAAATTTTGTAATACTTTGAATATAAAACATATTAAAATTAGTCCTTATCATCCACAGTCTAATGGTGAGGCGGAGAGATTTGTAAGAACTTTAAAAGGAGTATTGGGGAAAGAAGAAATTTCAAAAAAAGACTGATGTACCGGTTAAACAGATTTCTTTTAACGTATCGAAATACGGTACATCCTGCTACGGGTTTCTCACCTGCCGAATTATTATTTGGAAGGAGGGTAAGATTACCGTTGGATACTTTAAAAAAAGTTCCAGAAGAAAAAAATTATGAATATCAAAAAAATCAAGCAATACCTTATAAGAAGCCGAGAGAATTCTTTTCAGGAGATTCAGTTTGGGTGAGAGACTATAGGCACAATAAAAAATGGATGCCTGGTATTATTTTAAATAAATGTTCACCTTTAACGTATGAAGTTGAATGTGAAGATAAAATTATTAAAAGACATGTAGACCAAATAATTAAAAGGCAAGTTAATAAACCATTTTTATTAGAAGATCCATCACCATTTCTTACAGATGAGAAAGAATTAATTACACCTCAATCTGAAGCTGGAAGAGAAATTATACCTCAACCTGAAACTCAAGCTGAACCATTAGATCCTGGAGAGCGAATAGAACCTGGGGAAAAATCCACCTAGGAGGTCAGAAAGGATTAGAAAAAAATATGGACCAAGAGACTAAAGAAGTGAAGGGAGAAGATGTTGGAGTTCGTTAATTTCTGTTATCGTTACGTTCGCTTAGAAACGAACATGTTGTTAAATATAGATAATTCAATAAATATTGAATCGTTTTGCCTCTCAGACGTGTTTTATTATTTTTATTAAAATATTAAATATACAAC